>JAFBJS010055224.1:26548-42310 GCA_016785265.1 Paraplagusia blochii | reverse complement strand
ATTCCTGATCCTGTCCATCCTTGTCTCTCCTAAAGAGAACCTCAGCATCTTTAACTCCTCCCACTCCAGCGCTGCCTCCTGTCTTCTTCTTCTTCTTTCTGAACAACATTTCTCTTTTATAGTCAATATGTCATAATCTCAGAGAGTCCTCTCTGATGGTCAAGAGGTGCTTCAGGTTTTTAAGACTCGTTCTTAGTTTCTGACACTTCATGTGTCTCATGAGCCAGGAAGTAGACCAGGTCACAAGATAAATTGTAACCCACAGTTGGACAGACACTAGTTTGTCTAAAAACTAACAACTAACTTCTTCTTTTCCTCTCAGCTTGTCCCTTTTTTTCAGGGAATGCTACAGCAAGTAGCAACTTCCAACTTCCCCTGTTCTCTGTATCTTCTACTCTGACTCCAACTACCTTCATGTCCTCCCTCACTACATCCATCAATCTCCTCTTTGTCTCCTACCTGGTAGCTCCATCTCTATGGTCATTCTTCTACCAATATCTCCACTGTCCCTCCTCTGAACATGTCAACCATCTTATAATAGCTTCTCCAGCTTTTTCTCCAAACCTTCATGTTACCGACTATAATTTTTCCAAACGCTACTGCTGATCATGAGCTTTTTGGTGAATATGTTGTGTTATTAGAGTCGGAATTCTTTTCTTGAAGTTCTTGAACCCCAAAATTTTGTTGTTTTGGTCGTCATTACCAGACTTTCTTTACATTTGTCAGTATAACATATTTGTAAGTTTTGATTTGTGAAATGTTGTTGAAAAGGAAAGCAAAGACAAGAGAGGAGTTTAGTGAAGGTTCTTGAAGCTTGAGAACGTGTCTTTCTTCAACCAATGAATTGCCACTATTGAGGCAATTCATCTGTTCAATTCATTAATTCTACCTACCTACCTACCTTACCTACCTACCTACCTACCTATACCTGGATAAGTGAGAGTCTTCGCAGACATGAGGAGACTTTTATTATTTTTTGTTGTACCGGAACAAACCAGAAATCGATGCCTGTAAAACCTCACCTTCTTGGCTTGGTGGTTAAGGTAGCGGACATGGGTCTGGAAGTTTCATATTCGGACAAGCGTCCACTGAGGTTGCCTGAGAATGGCCTCAACCCTAAACTGATCTCCTCAATTCTGCTCAAACCCAGTGAAAACCTTTAAATCTTTAGAAATGGATTCAAACTTTCTAAGCGAAGCCATGAAACGTTTGGTTCTATTTAGTATATAGATTGGTGTAACAAGTGAAAACAGTTGACGTCCACAGAATTCTTGTGTTCACATTGTGTTGTGTTATACAGAGTGTCCACACAGACTACAACAATGGACTCCACAGTGGAGCAGAGTTGAACAAACACACACACACGATGTCACATTCTGTCTCAGTTCAATCTCATAACTGGATCAAATGCGTTTGACACTTTAGTCAGCACCATGACGAGTGTGAACTAAAGGAGGAAGTTCACTGGGGAGTAACACTGGTAGTAGACTGGACCTGATGTGGATCAAGGGTGGCGTTACCATATGACGTGACCATCGTAACAGACCTCAGAGGACCGACATGACGCATGGAAACTATGACTTGACCTTCATCTGGGCCTGGGCCACAAGTTGAAAATAAAGGTGGAAATTTAGTAGTTTTTGTATTTTGTATGCTAATGCTAATGAGGCAACAAAATATTGAGGGTTAGTAACTACATATAATTTATTTATATATGTATATATGTATGTATATATATATATATATTTTACTGTATATATACATCTATATATGTGTGTTTGTATATAGATATCTACTGTATGCTTTTAACATGTATATACATATATAATATCTATTTATAATACATTTACATTTATAATACTTGGTAATTGCTGTGCACATATATGTATTTATGTATTCATATGTATACATATAAGCAATATAAGCATATAAGCACAATCACCTCAGTGACAACGTGGCACTTCTTATTTACGTGTTTTTTTGAACTTTTATGAACCCCTTAGGGCAGTTGTCCCCAACCACTGGGCCGTGGACCAGTACCGGTCCGTGGATGAATTGGTGCTGGGCCACAGAGAAATAATGTTTCCTTTTGGCCCCATCTGTCTATTACTTCCACTTGATCCATACCCATGTTAACAAAAGAAATGTTTTAAAATGTCATGTAAATATTAGAATACATTTCAAATATTGACGACCTGCAATGCACTGAGCCAATATAGGGAATATGCTATTATATAAATATATATGAATATATATATAAATATATATAAATATATATGAATATATATATGAATATATATATACATACATACATACATATATGTTTGTGAGTGTATGTATGTACATATATGTTTATGTATATATGTGCTGTCATTTTTGATACCCAGTGATTGCTGGAAACATCCTGTAAAAGTCCACATTTATTTCAACAGTTTCTCATTCAGGCACTGGTCGAAAACAACAAAAATGTATTTTTCACAATCCCGAAGTCATCTTTCGACTAAACGTTGCATTGATTAAGTCCCATTGAAATTCTTCAGTAAACAGAACCAGTCTCCCCGTTGTCTGGCAGCACAGTTTCCTTCATTTTTTTGGCCCGTCTGTCCTGTTACCAATGATGTCACCAGAGAATACAATGAAAACAAGAGGTTTGAAGATTTAAAAGGAATTGCAGAGGCTAAATTGAGCGCTGCATTCAAACAATTTTTCAAACCCGGCTGATTATTTTTGCCAAAGGGGCCAGTGTTGAAGCTGTGAGTCTGTCTGGGGCCGTGAACGTACAGTCTGTACAGTTATAAGGCCATTGGTCATAGAGGAGGTCCAATGTGTACAGTGGTTATTGTTTAACTGGTAGAAAACTCAATGTATCATAACAACGGTTAACGGTGCAAAATTCCCAAAATCTAAAGTTTACATGGACTACGAGTATCTTAATGGTACCACAGTTTTCATCAGAACACCCATAGAGTTTGTACACAAATAGGTCAGATTTATTAAAATAATTAATTTCTCTATATAACTTATATTTTAGAGTAAGTTACAAAGAATTCCTCCGTGCAAAATTCTGGGAAAGTTGTTTTCACCAGTTTTTTTTCCTCTTTTCTCTATGGATCTGTCTCAAAACAGCTTATTCACCCCAGTCATATACATATGTATTTATTTATTAATCCGCAGCGCCTGGGTAGCAGTGTGTGGGGACAGTACGGTGCTCAGGGCACCTCAGCGATATCTTGGCGGTAGGGGGATTCGAACAGGGTCCCTAGTCCGTTCCTTAACCACTAGGCCACTGCCCCAAAAAAAGGTCTAGGTCCAGAACTGTCCATTCATGCCTTTTATTGACTTTCTACCTGTAAAGTACCTGACTTTTTGTTGACACAGATTCACTTCCTGCACTGAATTCTGTTCCTCTAGAGCTGAGTTTTACAAAATTCTATATTTTGCCTGACTTTTTACAGGCTCTTCACTTTTAAGAACTTGGTTTTTACATGATTCAAGGATTCTCAAGTTCCTTATCGGATTAAGCAATGCTAATTCAGCTGCAAAATATCATTCTTGTATGGTGTAACAACTAGCTTTCTGGCTTCGGAACCTCAAACCAAAGAATCCCGTGTTCAATTCCCGGTTAAACTAGGTTCCTGGTTTGATCAAGCTTGTTAAAACACAAGATTGGTCTGTGGTCAGTGTATGAGCAGGTGGAAAAACTCAAAACTTCTTGATTACGTTTCTTTAATTGTTGCCACGTAAACACCAAATGTTTCCTTTAACTTTTACTTTTTGTGTCAGTCCTGTTCATTTGCTGCTATGTTTCCACAACACTAGATCCTGTTTAACAGCAAAGATGTTGTTTGTGCAGCAGAGAGACAGAGCCAACATCAACTCACCTGCCCTGACCTGCTGGTGTAAATTTTGGTGTGTGAGAAGCTTTTGAACAGCTGAGGTTTGGTTGGAAACTCTTAAAATGTGTCAGGTTCACAGCAACGCAGAGCTGTTGTGTGCTCTGGGCCTAACGTTAAATCCTCACTGCTGTCTGGACTGGTTCTCCTCCAAGTTGACAGATGTCAAAGTGCCAAATTATACATGTTTCTTCAAGTTTCTTGGTGTCATATCCAATCAGCTTCCTTTATCACTCACAATAGTCTGATGCATTTAGGAAAAGTTGAAGTTTCCAATCATCACAGTTCAGCCCGTGTGTTAAACGCACATCTTTACTTTGAGGCTGGTTTTTCTCATGCCAAATAAAACAAATAGTGTGGTTCCAGTAACATGAGCGGCTGAGAACTTTTGCGGCGAAATTGATGACAGTTTTTATTACAAATTCCACTCAATATTCTAGTGTCAGCTGCATTAGTTTGTCAAGATTTTCTGCCCGACCACATTCAATTCATTTGTATTAGGAACCTATTTGGTCCACCTTAAAAAACTTTCAGGAGAATCCCTCTCTAAACAATTTTGTGTTGTAGAGCAACGTTGCCACTACCGAACCAAATTCTTATTGCACCTTGAAGAATCTAGTTCCAAGTCTAGGGTAAATTACGCAATCTGATTTAGCCCCGTTTCCCCCAAGAATGTGGCCAGCGCACAGACCAGAGAATTTCAAAACTATTTATTTAGCGCAATATTAAGAAAATTAGCCATAAAAATCGCACAACACGAAGTAGACGTTGCTGTTTCTAAATTCAAGACAACCCAAAACAAAATACAGTGGTGCCTCAGCTCTGGACCAACTTGACCATCGACCAAAATTTTCGAGAAAATTTTCCCTTCGCTTTCGACCGAATTTCAGCTTTCGAAAGGCCCGCCTCAAGCCAAGAGAGCATTAGGGCAGCCGTGCACATTCCACACAATCTGAGCATTTTCTTCAGCATCACAGTAGACACACTCAAGACAAGGTTAGCTCACATGATCTCACATAATAACCAGGCTACAGAATAACAGCAAATATTCGTGAAGCACAGTCAAAAGATCCACCAATCAACTTTCAGCTTTTCATCCATGTGGTCCTGCCAATCAGAAAGACACACCCACACAACGCTGGCAAAACAGAGAAACGATTCACACACACTTCACTTTAAACATATATTATACGACCAAAGACGTGGGCCGTAACAGTAGAGCTGCATAAAAGAACTGCAACTCGTTATTTTTATGAACTTAAGATCAGGACAGGGTTGACTTTACGGCCTATCCTCCTTAAACATGGGAGCAGCCATCTTGCACAGAAAAACTTGAAAAAAATAGTTGCGACAACTTGTCCTTATTTTACTTATTCATGTTAGCGAAAACTCACATTTCTTTTTTTTTGCCCTAAATGTCCTCATTTCCAGGACGATTTTATTCACTCTGGGGGATCAAAGAATTACAAACGTTAAAAAAAAGTTTAAAAAAATGCAAAGGTATGCAAGCATTAAAATTCCTCCCTGAATCTGCCCCCCTTGGGAGGCTGTAATGCTGTATACAGCTCTGGGAGAAGAGTCGGTCTCAATTTTTACCTCCTTGTGGTCACGCCAGCCCTGGTGTGATTACTCTTGGAGAGGATTTGATGAGTTGGATTCCAGTTTCTGAATGATATAATATAATGGATCTCTAAGAAAAAATGTCCAAACAGGGATGTGTAAACTGCCGTGCCCTGTTGATGAACTGTTCTTAATACTCTGTGGTTTCTCCATGTAAATGGTGTGGATTCTCCCACCCAATACTCGCCAGTACTCATTGCATTTTATATTGTTTTTGACAATTGTTGGACAATCCTACAAAAGTCGCCAGTATGAGTTCCCTATCTCGTTTCTTCTGACCTATCTAGCTTTTGGCTTCCATTGGCTTGTAGCTAATACAGTTTAACACAAGGATGTCCAAACTTTTTGACTCACGGGCCACAACTGGTCCTAGAATTGGACATGGGTTAGGAACAGAGAGATAGAGGTAAATATAAAAGCCATGTTATTGAAGCTGAAATGCTAAAACACCCTTAGCCTTTTCTATGCTGTGGACATTGCTGGGAAAATGTGAAAATATACGTATAAGAAAAACCAATTATATAATTTGTTCAAGATTTGCCGGGCCAGATTACACAGTTTAACGGGCCACATCAGGCCCCCAGGCCTTAGTTTGCCAATGTCTGGTTTAACATTGAATGCAGTACCACCAGTAAACAGCACAGGTTGGTACCGGCCGACTAGTATTTTGTACAGAATTATGGGAGAACATACAGATGTACAGTAGAGTTCAGTTATTGTTTTTACAGCAATGGGTTGCATCTTATGGTGTGTTTTTCAAACCAAGCAAATTAATTTTCTAAGAAAGAATAAAAAAAAATATGAAAATCATTTTTTCAGTAGAGTGAGCCTTTCAAAATAAGAGATTTTCTAAAACAAAACACATGCTCAACAGCTGATTCACATCATTCCGCTGATTTTTGACCAGCTGTTCGCGACCCATTCAGAATGGGTCCGCAATCCACTTTTGGGTCGGGACCCACAAGTTGAGAACCACTGCTCTATATCCATGTAATATAAACAAGAGATCAGATTGTGTAGACTTTGTTATTTACCTAAAATCATGTTCTTATATTGTATTATTTTCTTCAAAGAAGCCTTTATGTTGGTTGGCTGCAGTTTGGCTGTCGAAATATTTGAAGTTGCTGAAAAGGGTTGAGAACCAGTGCTGAGAAGTAATGAGAGTCCTCACAGGTCACCCGGGGTAACTGAGGTCAGACTAATCTATGTGTAGCCGTCTACGGGTGAGTGGGATTTGGGGGGAGTCTTGTAAAACGATATAGATCATTGACAAACCTGAGTGACCTCCGGGTCTTGGAAGGCACAGGTGGCAAAACACGGACTGTTGGCAAAGTCCTGATCATTTAGAAAGGATAGGAGAGGTTGCACGTCTGACCAGTGAGCAGGTAGAGTTGCGTGTTTGGACGTCTGGATTGCTGTCCCTTACCTTCTAAACTGCTTTGAAACTTGTAGATGTTTTCTACTTGGTTACAGGAATAATACTTGCAAATGCAGTGAGTTTGTCCTGTGGAAAAACAGTAATAAGGTGTTGGTGCGTCAGTGTGAAGACTGATGTTGATCTGAGCTTTTTCTGCTGTTCACACACAGTGGGAGGAGGTGCTGTAGACTGTTAAATTACTCTGACTTAACTCAAGCCAGATATTGTCTGAGGTAGAAGAGAAAAACTGAAAAATGAAGTTTTTATTTTAGGCAATTTAGTGATCACGTAGAGCAATGTTTGTACAGTAGTAAAAAAGTTAGTCCATAAATGTTAATCTTTGTATTTTTACACTTTTCATTGGACACGTACCGTAATGATTATTCAAGGGGTTCAGTTATAATCAGCTCCACTTCTTGGAGCTTGAAACCTGTGGTTCATCAACTGAGGAACTTCCTCAGTTTCTGGTTGATGTCAGAGGGAACAGTAGTAGTTCTACTTCTCCACACCAGGGGTGTCAAATTCAATTTCACAGCAGGCCAGAATTGAAAACTGGCATGAAGTCACGCACCAAACTTAATATAAATTGAGAAATTAACTATAAACGTGCATGTTTCCCCTTCTCTCCGGATATAAAATAGTGTTTTTTCATGTGGAAACACTAAATCTGGAACAGCAGAAGCTTATTAGCATCAAAACATAAGAATTTGTAATAGAAATTATTCACACGTCATTGGTATTTGTTTCTTTTTCTATCTCTTTGTTGTCTTTTCAGCGCATTTATCAATATAAATCTTTGTTTACAGAACAAAATGTATGCGCTATAACAAAAAGCATGAATTATATAACAAATTCTGAGAGTATGAAAGGTCTACATTCTGGTGAGCCAACTATGGTACACATTTTATTTTGTCTGGCGGGCCACAAATAATTACATTGTGCGCCAGATTTGGCCCCCGGGCCAGAGTTTAGTAACCTGGGCTCCAGACTATCCTTTACCAGGTCACAGAGGCAGCATTCTCCACGTCTGCTACACAAATCACAATGCACCACAACGTAGCTTATTCACTGCTTGATGTAGAAGTACATGGAGAAACAAGTGAACATTTCATTTTTATTTTTGCGCAGACAAAGCTTTATTTGCTCTTGAGCGTTAGACAACAGACGCCTGGTTAGGCTGAGGCTTTTGACTGACATGGGAGTGGGTGCTGTGTTTATCCCTGGGCCAAGAAGACCCTCAAACACCTGTGCTGAGTAAACCCTGTGCTAACAAGCAGGAAGTGAAGGTACTTATCTGTCACTCCTGGGCTTCTAGTGAGACTTAAAACAAACATCAAACAGCCATAAAGTAAAGTAATGTGATATAAAATAAATTTATAGTTTTCCACAGACGAGAGCTCTGAATTACAGCACTTTACGTCTTGTTTCTCTACATCTGTTAAACATGACTCTTTTCCAAACTCTGGACATTTATGATATTTTCTCCCAGAATATGATTAAAGGTTTTGGGGTTCAGGTTGTTTTATTGTTCTTCTGCCTTGACCTGCAGCTGCATGTCTTTGGACATGTTGTTCTAACTTGTACTCAGGTCACATCAATGTCCAGTTCTGTCTCACTCTCCTGTTATCATTCTGGCCACGTGTCAAAATGTAGGATATAAAAAGGGAACTCTGGATATTTTCTTTAGTTCTTGGAGAAATGGTGAGGGTGGCGTCAGGAAGGGCTTCTGGCTTCTGATCCCTGAAAAAAGGGACAAGTTGAAAGGAAGAGAAGACGATCATGAGGACAATTTTTTTTTCCTATGTACAGGAAACCATTCTTTTTTACTTGTTGTTAGAAATGGTGTATGATGCTGTTTTATCATTACCTGCCAGGTGTGCCCGATGTTTTTTGTTTTTTTGTTTTTTTTTTCACAAGACGGCCATCAATCAAGTTGCATAGCATTTGTAATAATATTTTTTTTATCATATCATCATAATTTTTTTTACTTATAATGTAAAAAAAATCATGGTCCAACACTTTGGTGGTTGGATCCGTGAACTTCAGACATTCCAAAAGAATTTAAAATGTGTAAAGCTTTAAAATGATATCAAATGTGTTTGTTTCAACGCAAAATAAAACAGGTTCTAATATTACGGGGCAACAGAATGTTTTAATAAATTATACTGAATATTCTAGTAAAGATGCAGTAAAATGAGACCAGAACACAGATGTGGATCATATTTCCATGAGATATTGTTTGGCTTCTACCAGGATCTTCTGAAGATGTTTGCTTTCACATGACTGTCCCGTCATCCCTGGTTATTTTTTGTTCCAGTGGAGATGTTGTTGTGATATTATGTAGTGGTTCACACAGGAAGCCATCCATTGGACCGAGTGTCCCATGGATGTCCCGAGACTTGGTTCTCCAACTGTTTGAAATAAGAACAAAGTTCTAATTACACAAGCTGAAAAAAAGTCGTATTTGGTGGAAAAACAGCTTTACTTAATATGACTGCTGCTCCGTTTAGTCGCCTCTGTTGATACAGCGCCATGTGCCAAAACATATTGACATTTTTATGCCTGACCTCGACATCATTCAACCACATTTCCCTTTAATCGTCCACCAGTTCATTCTTCTAACCGCTGACAGTGGGGTTCGAGCCAAACCAATCTGTCGGGGGACAAAAAAGCAATGAAACAAGCAGGGATGTGAACCGCGGCCTTCCTGCTTCGTGAGGCAACAGTGCAAACCACTAGACCTCAGTGTGACCCAGTCTCAGATGTGATTTTTTAAACAGACTCTGTACAAGAGTGGAACAATAACAATAATAAGAATACATATGAGGTGCTGGAGTTTCAGACCATTAACCAACAGAACCACTGAAGAAAAACTGTCAGATTCTATCTGTGCAAAGAAAACAAAAGTCTGCCTTTTGGTCCTGACTGAAGTGAAACTGAATTTCTCAGCACAAATTTTAACATGCAGAGGCTTTCATCTAAAAACTGATGCAGTGGAAAAAGGGTATTAAGGTGAAGCGTTTCTTTGTTTGTGTGAAATTCCCATTTGCTCCTATTCTTTTTTTGCGTGTTTATCATTAGCTTTTCCTTGATTTATGATAGACTAGTCAGCCAAGGTGAAGGGAAAGGTTTGCAGGACAGTGGTGAGACCAGCCATGATGGATGGATTAGAGACACTAGGAATAGGTAGAAGACAGGAGACAGAGCTGGAGGTGGAGGAGTTAAAGATGTTGAGGTTCTCTTTAAGAGAAGACAAGGTTAGCCGAGCCGAGTCAAGAGCAGAAAGATGAAGCGTTAGTTTGATCCACATAAATGGCATGCTAAAGTCATGTGTAAAACCTAAGATGCTAATTTTCTAATTGTGTTAATGATGTCATCTACTTGGGAAACACAGGTCTTACTGGGAAAAGGCAGTTGTATAAATATAGAGATAGATTACATAAATAAATAATTTAATTCAGAAAATGTTGGGCCGCAATTAAAAGCTCAACGGGCCGCATCTGGCCCCCGGGCCTTAGTTTGCCCCCACCTTGTCTAACCCTTATATCTATGACTCACACTTAAACCATTACAATACATTAACAGTAATCCGTTTACCAGGCGCTTGTTATCCAAAGTGACTTGCAGACGATTGTCAAGTTCTTTTCTTCCGAGGCAGGCGTTCGAACCGCTTCACCACTTAATACACGTCAAGATGATTGACTTGGTCACAAAAAAATTCCATGAAAAATGTCACAGTGCAAAAAAAGATCCTACGTCTCTAGAAAAAGAAAGTTGCATTTAACGAACAATTGAATTCCAACTGAAATATGTGTTCAATGTGATGGGTTGTTCTTGCTAACAAGCCCACGTTGCCTAATGCACTGCTAACAGATCAGTAATGAGGCAATGAAGTCTTAAGCCTCACGTGGCAATCGAGGGTTTTGCTTTACAAGACAACAATGTTACATGACGGTTGATAATAATGTTGTTATATAGTGGGATAACATTTATTAAAAAACTTAGAAATAACCCTTTTTTTTCCACATTTGTTCATTCATTCATTCATCTTTATCTGCTTGGTAGCATGGTTAGCTAGCGCCACCCAAAATCACGTTGCACCATATTGTGAGCCTTCCTGTGGGTAGTGAGCCCACTGTAAGTCATGTGGGCCACACTTAGAGCACCCCAGTAGCAACCGAAAAAGCCGGGGTACCCAAGTCCAATTCCCCAACTGCCAGACCACCACTGCCACCCTATCTTGGTTGTATTATTTTATATAGTTCTTTTTTCCACCACATATATCTTTGTATATTCTCATTGTTCCAGGTGATGGATGAAGACAACCGGACATGATTTTATTTTTGGAAATGTTTCTGCCTCTCAATCATTCATTTCAGGTTCAGGCGAAACGTTTTCTGGAGAAAATTCATGTCTAGTTGCCTAAACAAGCTCTTAAACTTGATCCACAACTGATGCATGAAAAAATTGTCAGATATTTAACTGGTCCATGCAACAAAGAGAACTAGTTCTTCTTTTCTTCAGCGGGAGCCTCAAGTGAAGGAGTGCGGGGGGTTCTACGTCCCTTTCTAATAAATATTCATTGCAGCGCAGTGGCTCAGTGCCAATGGTTTGTTTTCCTATGATCATTATAATAATGTCAGGGCTGCGTCTGGGGTTTTCCTTATAAATGGGTGGCGTGAGTTCTAAATATCGCAGTGAGCGGCGATACAGAACCTCAGAGTCAAACCTCAGATGCAGCTGATAAGAGTGAGATGAACCTGTCAACAGTCTGACTCTGGTGGAATGAAGAATTAAACCCTTCATATCATCACAGCGAAGGTTTCACCCTAATAATCACTCACTCATTTGACAGTTTTATCGTTTTCATCCACACTGTCATCAGGTTAGAACAATATGTTGGTCTGTGGTCGGCAATGCTAATATTATTCCCATCGGACTAGTGGCTAATGTGGAATGACTTCATCAAAATAATAAATCTGTTTTACCCTCCGATCCTTGGAAAAATATTTAGATTTTGGAAGAAAGCAATTTCAGACTAGAGACATTGTCAGATACTGTAAATATTCAACACCTGGTAGTTGTTTTTACTGCGACTGTAGCATTTGGTATAGAAAAACTACTAAATCATAATTATCTAAACTATTAAATACATTATTGTTGTTGTTGCTGCTGTTCCTCTTACATTTATACATACTATATGTATGCAGGTGTAAACTACTTTTTTAAGTATTTTAATTAACTTTTGAGACCAAACCTGTTTAGTTTTATTATTATTTGTTTTTTGTTACACTGCGGGCCAGATTTGGTCCATGGGCCTTATTTTTATTTTGGTGTAAAGTGCCATACCCGTGTGTGCCATAAAAAAAAGAAAAAATGAAGTATTGTGATGTATATGAATAATAAATGTTCACTGTTGACAATTGTGTACGCTGTGGGGGAGCAGTTCAACCCCCGTTGGTAACTGATGTTCTTCCTTATGGAGTTGGTATGTTCTCCCCATGTGACCCAACTTTACCCAGGCTCTGCTGTGATTGGCTCCAGAGAAAGATCTGGGCTCTGTTTCATTTCATCTTGTGAATCAGTGAATGTAATCTGTGAACCAACTCATAATAGTTATTAAGACAACACTGGTTGATTTACAGCAGGGGTCTAAACTTGCGGCCCGTGGGCCATTTGTGGCCCCTGGAATGATATTTTGCGGCCCACACCTTTATGTGAAAGTTGAATTTATAATAAATATTTTTTTGTTCACTACAAACCCTGATCCTCAGCCTCCTTCTGGTTCTGTGTTGTATTACATAGAATCTATTGGAAACTGTTTTTTTATTACATTTTTTCTTTTTTATTGAACACTGAAAGCTTGTTTCTCTTTCTATCCATTTTATATTTCACAGAAAAAAGTGCTGTAAGGGCTTCAAGTTCGTGCTGGGCCAGTGTATTCCTGAAGGTATGGAAAATGCACGATGAATTCCTTGTTTTGTGTTGGTGATACTCCAACTTTAAATATAATTCCAATGACATGATATCCTGTATTTTTCACCATAGATTACGACGTGTGCGCTGGTGCACCTTGTGAGCAACAATGCACTGATCACTTTGGTCGAGTTGTTTGCACTTGTTATCCCGGCTATCGCTACGACCGGGAACGCCATCGAAGGAGGGAAAATCCCTATTGTCTCGGTACAGTAAACATATATAACATATATATATAAACATATAAACATTGAAATTAAAGAAGCAATAACTTCTCTTCCAATCTTTAGTGTTTCCTTGATTTTTCTTTATTTTTATGAGTATTTACTTTTACTGTTGATTCTCACTGAAGGCATCAAAACTAAGACTGAACTTGTGGCTAAGACAGAAAGGTTTGGAGAAAAAGCTAGAAAAGACAGATTGAGATGGTTTGGACATGTTCAGAGGAGGGACAGTGGATACATTGGTAGAAGAATGATCCTAGAGATGGAGCTACCAGGTAGGAGACAAAGAGGAGATTGATGGATGCAGTGAGGGAGGACATGAAGGTAGATCGAGTCAGAGTAGAAGATACAGAGGACAGGGTGAGATGGAAAATATTGATTCACTGTGGACACCCCTTAAACACATATTATTGGACATGCTAATATACCGTTTATGATATCTGCCATATAATCTCAATATTCTTCCTTTTTATACCATAATATTCATAACCCTCTCTGGAGGTTTCCTCTTCTGGTGCAATGTTTTCTGTTACACTTTGATATATATTTATATATATATATATATATTTTCTACAAAACAGGAACAACAAATATAGACATTACCATTTTAACATGTTCCAGTAAAAAGAGGAAAGGATTTACTTAAAGTCTCATCTGAATGCAACTATTAAACTAAATCCACTATTAACATATTAGTAAGTATTGACTTTTCTTCCTCTGGTGATCCATATTCTCCTGGTAGACATCGACGAATGCGCAGACACGAACGTCACGGCGTGTTCTCACATGTGCGTCAACTCTGTGGGGAGCTACAGGTGTGAGTGTGAGAGAGGCTTTTTCCTGGAAGAAGATGGGAAAACATGCACCAAGGGAGAACGAGGTGAGAGGAGATGATCTCTTTATGCAACCGCACATCTGTGACGAGCGCTGATGTGCGGCCGACTGATCGTTGTTTCACTCTGGGTCTGCATGGCCCTGCAACCCCTGGTTGGACGTGGTCAGAGAGAGTAGGGGGTTCTGCAAACACATGGTAGTCATTACGCTCCCTGCCTGTCAGAACGGTTCTGTCTGACCCTCTGACTGCAGCTCTCATCAGATTTACTGGATTTATTTGAGGAAAACATCACCAACGGTGCAGACCAAAAGTCAAACTCTTTATTTTGCCCCGTATTTCGTTGGCAGTGAAGCAGTCAGAGGGTTTGGATTTGCTACTTCCTCCCTAGGGTTTATCCTCCATTGCCTGCTACGACATTTCAGGAGAATAAGAAATGATGTTCATGTGGTCACGGCCCTGCCTCAGGTACTGCTTTGTAACCCAGCACTGAAAATAACGTCCAGACACTTTCACTCATCCATTAAATATATTCGCGCTCCATAGAGGCTCCATTTAAGGACCTCAGACTGGCAACATGTTGGGGGTTTTATCTCAGGATTGTGAACATGTGTGGAAAAAAAGAAAAATAACACAAATCAATAAATGAAGCACATCTGAACGTTCCGGTCACTGAAACAAACTTGTGTTTTTATTAATTATTTAGGTTTTCAGTTCCCAGCTGCTCATCTCTTCGACAAATCCGACCAAGTAATGAATGCAGGATCCTGCTCGGCCACATGTGATGATTTCCATCAGATTAAGGCGTCTGTGTGGCAGCTAAAACAGAAGGTAAAACAAACCAAAAAATATATTTTTTAATATTGCTTTTTCTGCTCTTTTCTGCTCAAACTCATCTTCTTTTTTACTGTCAAATCTATATCTCTATCTAGATAGAGATCAATTGAGAAGTAACTGCATGAAGAGGCTGAAAAAAAATAGTATTTAAATTGGTTAACTGATATGTTAACCTGGGAAGTTCAGCTTTTTTTATTAATTACAATAATATTCTCTGTTTTTAGCAATATTGCTATCCTTTCCTGGCCTGTAGGTTGTGCTAAAAACGCAATTCAAGCCTTTATTATCACTCAGAAAGTTTGTATGAAACACAGATTACGTTATGGGCAAACTAAGATCTCGGGGCCAGATATGTTTGGTCTGTTGTGTGATTATACTCCTGCCTTCTCCTTGCAATATCCATGTATTCCCTATAGGTGGTGTAAAATAGGCTAAAAGCATTGTAGCATTTATAAAAAGTAGACAAAAATCTACTGCAACCCTTTAAATTAAAAACTTAAATTTGGCACGGTCATTTTCATGCAGTGAATGATTGAAGAATTGTTTTAAAGGTTCTAAAGTGTGTTTTTTGTACATAATCCAAAGCAAACTCACAGTTGAAATTGTTTCTTTGCTTTAAAAACATGAAAAGGTAAATGAAATAAAGCTACAGATATAGAGGCATAATAAGAAACTAATGCTACTCATGTTTGTTTTATATTTTTGGTATATGAAAATTAAGTTGTTCCAGATTCAACCCTAAATTAAAGTTAAATTATGTTTCCATATTATACAAATTTTACAGATCTACAAATCAGAGGAGAAGGAAAGAAAAGTCCTTTTCATTGTGATCTGAAATTCAGCCTTTGTGTTTACCTACAGTCATGGAAAAAAATGATTAGACCACTCTTTCTTTAATTTCTTGTCCATTTAAAAGTCTGCTTCCACTTAATCTACATTAATCTGGACAAATATAATAACAAC
>JAFBJS010055224.1:0-26070 GCA_016785265.1 Paraplagusia blochii | reverse complement strand
TGTCATTGTGATCTGAAATTCAACCTCTGTGTTTACCTACAGTCATGGAAAAAAATGATTAGTCCACTCTTTCTTTAATTTCTTGTGCATTTAAAAGTCTGCTTCCACTTAATCTACATTAATCTGGACAAATATAATAACAACAAAAAAGGCTCATAATTCAGTTTAATTTCAGAGCTGATTTCTGGCCATTTGTTTTATGGACAGTGACAAAAATCACTTTTGTTCCTACATCACTAGCAATAACATTGTACTGACAAATACAGTGATTTTAGTCATTGCATGGTTTTGTGTTCATTGTTTCCCCCAGGTGATAAAACTTTAGTGGAACAAGGCATTAAGATGAATAAGGAATTGAAGAAAACAGCAGAGTGGGCTAATCATTTTTTCCATGACTGTATATGTGAAGTGAACAGTGGGGCAGCTTTGAGAACTGGGGAAGCAGTGAGTGGGGTCAGTGGACCTAAGTGGCAACATGGTGAATTTGAACCTGGAACCCTATGGACCCAAGTCTGCTTCCATAACCACATAGGCCACTACTACGCCATGAAAATATGAGCAACTGCCATCAATTTTTCAATGAATTTTAAGTACGGCCTTTGACTTGGTCCCGGTTTTAATGTTGGCCTGTTATAGATTAAGCAGTCATCAAACCATTGACCTTTTGTGTAAGGCAAGTGTATCAACCACTTCGGCCCTTTTGTGATTTATGCAGTAAGGGAATCCTGCATGCACCTGTTTCCCTCTGGAGCTGCCAAATCCATGCGGCGTTCCAGTCAGATCAAAGATAACTTCCCACTTAGCATAGAGAGCAGAGCAGTTCTCCTGGTCATGCTGAATAATGTAAAGAGGTCACGTGGACCTCCATCTGTCTGACTTCCATCTCATAACCGTTGTTGCAGATGGAAGATCAGCTTTCATCTTGGCCATGGTACATATTTCTAACCTGAGGTTCTGCCTCCATTGTCTGTAATTTTACCTGTTCTGTTTGACAACCGTTTCCAGATACAGTGTATTCAATGTTGTAGGATTCATAACTGATTGGTTCTCCTTTGTCCTGACAATTTTTTTTTTTAAAAGATGGCTCTGCTGTCGAACAGCGCTGACATTCCTGAGCAAATGACCAATGAGAAAATTCGAAGGAACACCAGGATTTTACCAGGGCCTCCAGGGGTCTCTGGTCCTCCAGGTAACATAGTGGTTTTCTTTAATATCTGGCAAATTTAATGCCTGGTTCCACGAAAGATACATTTCTTTTGACAAATTCAATGTTAACAACAAAAATAGCTCACAAAAGTTGAATTTTAAGGCAGTGTTCCCCAACCTTTTTTTACGCCACGGACCGATTAAGTGTCTCGTACTATTTTCACAGTCCGGTCGTTATGTTGTGGCAGATAAAATTACATTTTCTGAAATATTTTCCTACCTATAAAATCTTCCTACCCGTATTAACTGTGCATGCACACAACAAGGGTTTCTCAAGTGCACCCAACCTATAATTTTCTGCTACCAGACCGGTATACAAGGTTATTATCTTGTATTAATGACTCTGCGTCATTTTGAGTTTATTGTTGTTGTCTTCACTGAGAAAATATTTCCTAATCAAATATAGTTGCATTATTGATGATGGAATCCTAGCCATTTTATTGGTCAGTTCTTTTGTTGATATGGGTATGGATCAAGTGGAAGTAATAGACAGATGGGGACAAAAAGAAACATTATTTCTCTGCGGCCCGGCACCAATTCACCCACGGACCAGTACCGGTCCCCGACCCAGTGGTTGGGGGCCACTGCTTTAAGGCATTCAATGTTTTCCTGTTAATTGTATTTGTCAGGGCCCAGGGATTGAAATGAACAAGAAATTGAAGGAAACAAGAGTGGTCTTATAAGCGAATTTTACCTCTCGTGGATGCAACGTCTTCAAGAAACCTATTATGTCCACTTCCCCTCATAGAAGTGTTTTTGGATTTATGTCAGCTGTTGATGTATAACATGGAATGAAAGACCATTTAATCCGGTGTTATTATTTTCTATTAATAACACCAGGAAGACACTGTTCATCCTTAATCTTCTTGGATTATTTCAGGGAATCCAGGCCCAGAGGGTCCACCAGGACCTGAGGGTCCCTCGGGCCCGCCTGGCCCTCCTGGTCCCAGAGGCTTCATGGGGCCCCTTGGACCAACCCCTGACCTCGACCACATCAAACGTGGTCCTCGAGGACCTGTGGTCAGTAGATATTTATTTGACATTTCTCAGTATTGGTTATGATGAAAGGGGGCGCTCTTCTCTACTGCTTTGCGTGTGTCTTTCAATTGGTTAGAATTTTCATACTCAAAAACAACTTTTTTTTTTCTAGATTGGCGTGCGCCTGACTGACCTGTGACTCATTTCACGGTGCATTTTTTTTTTGGTGTGTGTTGACATATTTTTGCGTTTCTGCTTTGTTTCGAAAATTACTGTCATGGAATCTTTCCAGGGTTTAATCTTATCCAGGTTGCAATCAAACCTGGAAAAGAAAATTTGACTGCTGAGACCTTTAGTTTTTACTCAACAAAGTAATTTGGGTAGATTTAGTGAACCTGCAGTGAGAGCTGTGATTAATTTATGGGTTTGATTTGACACATTAACAGCCTCCTCTCCATGTGACCTTCTATTCTTTAAGGTATGATAAGTGTTAATGGCGAGAAAAACAAAGTTCTCTCCACTTCCAGCCCTTGTTGTTTTCTTTGGCTCGCCGCAGTTTCACGCAGCTCTCACTCTTGCATGTTAGTGTGAACACTAAAAGTGGGATCCACATCAAGTCTGTGCAGCACGGCTGCCAGACACACACATTTTTGCAGCCTTTGTATTTATGTGATCTCATTATTGATAAATAAGGCTGTTATCACCTGCCAGCAGTGGTTTAACAAACAACGTGGGGTTTTTTTAACAATTCTATCTGTGTACAGTTTGGACACGGTTAAATACACAGGCTGGTCATGTTTGAGATTCACTGACCATATCAGTCAAACCGAGGCTTGGAAGAAATAGAACCTTCACCAACATGTGCTTGGGCGCAGAGACGGTATTTTAAGCACAAGGTGCTTTGGAGAAATGAAAACTCTTGCAGATACTACCTTCAGACAATACCACTAAAGGTGTATTACCTGGTTCCTTAACCACTAGGCCACGACTGACCCTGCCCAAAAAATAGATACATAAATAGGAAGAGAAGAAATAGCTAAAAGCAGTGTTTCTGTCAGTGTTTCAGCCACAGCTAATGATGTACGAATATGGTAGTATGTAGATATTATAGATGTGCAAATTAATAGTTTTGGATCGAATCAGATCAAACTGGATCCATCGTTTAATATTTTTTATGAATCGTTCCTGAATCGGATCGTAGCCTGTGAATCGAGATATGAATCGGATCGTTATGTGAGTAAATCGTCACACCCCTAATATACAATATATCTATTAGGGGTGTGCAAATTAATCGTTTTGGATCAGTTTCGATCAAACTGAACCAAATCAGATCGATCCGGATTGATCGTTTAATATTTTTTTATGAATCGTTCCTGAATCGGATCGCAGCCCGTGAATCGAGATATGAATCGGATCGTTATGTGAGTGAATTGTCACACCCCTAATATACACTATGTATATTAGGGGTGTGCAAATTAATCGTTTTGGATTGAACTGAACCAAATCGGATCGAACTGGATTGATCGTTTAATATTTTTTTATGAATCGTTCCTGAATCGGATCGTAGCCCGTGAATCGAGATATGAATCGGATCGTTATGTGAGTGAATTGTCACACCCCTAATATACACTATCATTTTAGATCAGTTTGGATCAAACTGAACTGAATCGGATCGAACTGGATCGATCTTTTAATATTTTTTACTTTGTCACCTTGTCTTTTTCGGTGACAAAGGCAAAGTTTGAAGGAAAAAAAATTATAAAAAATATTAATATGAATCATTATTTCTAACCTTGTCAATGTTTGAACTTCCTCTTCTTCTGTCTTATACACATCTGACAAACTGTCTACGGGTCTGTGGTTCTGGTGGACACACACACCCCATGGTGACAGAGATTGGCTACAGCACAACAATCTGTGAGGATTACATGGATTTGTAGCTGTGTTGTCCTGCACTGCATCATAACCAGGTTGGACAGAGAGGAGAAACAGAGTTGACGCCCAATAATGTCAAGAAGAAAAACATCCATAACTATTGCCAGGCGGGTGTTTGGCGAACAGATCCTGCAAATCACTGGAATTGTCTTTTTTAGTTACGTAGAACAACAAATCAGGAGTTTTATTTGTGTATAATCTCTTTATAGTTTTAGTCTGTAAACGTATAAATTATTGTTATAGTCTAGTTTACACATATAAATGAAAGACAATCATCAGTCTGATTTTCGAAAACATAACACAATGTCACAGATGATCTGATCTAAAAAGAAAAAGTTCAAGGAGTAAATAGTTTTATTTCAAGTGAAAGTCACTAGAGGGCAGCATTGCAGCTTATTAAATAAATCAGTTCATCACAGTTTGTTCAGATCAATAAGTATAATATATAAATATAATAATAATAATATACAATAAACATAATAATAATATAATGTTTCTGGCAAGGACTTGTCCAACAACAAATGTTTTAAGCATCTTCTCCAAAAAATCCCAACAAATCCAAAATCCTAAAAACAAACATGTCCTTTTATAAACATGTCTTTATTTTTCAGACTATTTTTCAGATTATTCTGCCCACTAGTGAGAATAGTGTTCAGATCTCTTGCACCTCTGAGCTTATGTTTTGTCGGTTCTTATCGTCTTTTCTTGATTATTAATTCTTCACATTGCACAATAACATTGCACATCAATATTCTACACACCACATTACATCAGTGGTGGGACGTCAGAGCCAGCAAAGCCTTCTCTGCTGGCCTAAACATACTCAGTAATACTCAAGGCCTTCTCGCTGGCTCTACGTAGAAGGCAACAGGTACGTGTCCCGTGATTGGATAAGCTCTCCCGATAGTCTAACAATGTCATCTTGCAACATATTGAATCTGAACTAGGTGATTTGCTACCTGGATTCTCAAATCCTACACTCCGACTGATGTCATTTTGAGGCGATATCTCAAAACTATGACTTTACTGAAGGCGTGCGGTTGAAATGCACGGCCCGCCACGCAAGATATATATCAGTTTTGCTTGATACGGAATCAGAAACAGATTGATTTGACAATATTGGCATATTGGACATCAGCAAAAAGTTGATATCAGACGTTGTTGATCATCCTCGGTCACTGAACTGTGTGTGATGTGATTTTTATCACTTTATCCCACTATAATTAAATGAGAGACACTGAGGCTTATAGAGTTCCTGTCTGCTGAACTTAGATCGAGCTTAACTGCAGATTTTGGATGGTTGGTTTAGGTGCATCGGCCTCAATCTAAACGACATTATCTGAATGTTCTGGAAACACTGCTGTCGTGGTTGTGTGGTTAAGTCCAAGTTACAAATCCAAACCATCTGCCAAAACACTCAAGGCCCTGTGTGACCCGGAGCCAAGTGAAACCTCCGGCTAGTAAGGTCAGAGTGTGGACTCGCTACCGTAGATCAACAGGGAGTCAATGACCTCAGACCAGTTTTACATGATTGGATAATATTTCACGTTTCATATTTGTGTTTTTACTCATCGTGGTTGTGATTACAGCTTCATTTTCCGACTTCTGTGTCTTTAACGCTCAGGTCATTGATTACTACAACTCATGTTGTTTTATTTTTTTATCCTAAGGGAGAAAGAGGAACTCCTGGACCTGCAGGACCACCAGTAAGACTCTGCCTCATACACTGATGACACTCTATTGTTACTTCACAGCAAAAGTGACACAATATTTCTGTTTATCGCATTGCTGTAGACAACAGATAAAAAACAAAACTGAGGATAAAATATATCCAAATAATAACACCAGGAGAAAGTCTTACAGTTAGTGAGAACAAAAGATTGCATATACAAATAAATGTATCTGATACTGATATTGACTTTAGTTTCAGGGCAATATTTCTGCAGTTAACAATTTTTTAAATGTACAATGTTTATTTATTTTCTGGACCATACTCTTCACTTTTTTTAATTCTGGCTGGTTTTGTGCTTTTTTTTGTGCCTAATTTCACCCTGATTGTGATTTTCATACTGACTGCCACTAGAGGGCACTCTAGCTATCTGCCAGTCCTGTAATATTTAAAATTTCAATCTATCATTTTTATAAAGATAGACACTAGGGGGCACTGGAGTGACACATTTTTTTAACTTCTTTGCATTTACCGGTATATGCATTTATCCAAATCGGTAGTATTACCATTATCAAATTTTGTTTCCTGCGGTTGGGAATCGAACGCAATTATGATTTTTTTTTTGGCCGTTGCAACTCATTTTCTATAATAACGTATAGTTGAAAAAAATACAGATTTTTAATTCTTAAACTTCTGTTGTCAGGGCCCTCCAGGTTCCTTCGACTTCCTGCTCCTGCTGATGGCCGACATCCGTAATGACATTGCTGACTTGCAGAGCAAAGTGTACGGTCAACCCTTACCCTCACCGGGGGATGACCTTGCTGGAGTTCCAGACAGCTGGAGAGACAACCAGGACAGTGTGGAAACAGGGTCAGGTGATGGCGATAAGGAGACGCCACCAAAAAGAGGCGGCGGCTCCAAGAGGTCCAGGAAGAGGAAACCACAGCGAGAAAGAGCGAACTATGACGTGAATTAGAGCGAAGTTTAAGACTGTACAGAGGTGTAAATGGAATGGTTTGGTTTTTTATTTAATTCTACGTGGATTAAAAGATGTTTATTTTTGTACAGACTCACTACAAAACATGTTTTATACCCAAATACACCGACTCATGTGTTTTATACATTTCCAGGTGGAGTTCAAAACTCTTTGTGTACTGTAAATACAAAGGTAAGGACAACCAAAGTGGAATTATTGTTGATTTCCCACACGTTGGTGGTTTTTGTTAACTGAAAAACAATATTCAGAATATTTTAATGCCCCATTTGAAGAAAAGAAATCGAACATGGGGTAAAATACTGTGTTGATTAATACAGTGTCAATAAAATAAATAAAGTGTCTCTAGTCTACAGTCTCAGATGAAGGAAACATATCTTCAAAATTATTTGCAGTGTTTATACAAACATCTACACATAATCCCATTAATCCCATTACTGAACTACCAATAAACATGATATGTTGTAGGACAGATTTTTTTTGGCACTGTCACAGCAATAAATGCCTCAAGAGAAATCAAATAATAAATTTATATTTTTTTATGCTTTCCTATTTATTTCACCATCAAAAACACACTATTTTAATTTGATTGATTTTATACGTGTGGGTAAAACGCACAAAAGTTTGTCTCAATGATCGATTTCTTTTAGTATTTTAATATTTATGTATTGAATCATACGGGTAAGATTGTATAAGCTATTTTTTTAATTAATCGGCTTCAAAAACTACAAATCCATACTTTAGCAACACAAACACAGTCGAATTAACAGACAAATATACGTCCATGTCCACTAGAGGGCAGTAAAATAGCACCCTAAAACTGAGCAGCCACTGGCGTCAACCTGTTCACGGAGGAGTAAAGGACCGCGGCGGTAGGAAAACAGTGAAATTAAGTAGTAAATAATGTAAGTAAATACTCGGTAACAATAAAGAATTGTTTCTTTGTTTTGTCACGATGTCCTCCATCTTTTCACGACACTTGTTGACACGTTTGGAGGAAATTATCATCGCCTCCCTTTGGTTATTCGAGGCTTCGTTCTAGAACATTCCTTCTGTTACTAACGACGCAACGATATTTAACGCTATTTCTTTTTGTCAAATGTATGTCTTGTTTAAATACAGCTCGTAACACAGTTGTATTTCCTCACATATCGCTGCTTCCCAATTTATCACATTAAAATCTTTTATTTGACATGTTAGTGGTTATATTTTCACTTTATTTTTTAAGAACTTAAGTATTTTAAGGGTTTGTTTGTAATGTTAGATTTTATTATTTTTTGTCTGAACCTTAAACAGCAGGTTAGCGATATATTTTGCACATTTAAAACTAAAAACAGTGTATATCTAAGATGGATATACAACCTAGCATCTACCAACCTAGCACTGAATGCTAGAACAATTACAGTTTGCGTTGTTATCCCCTTTTTAGTGGTTTAAAAAAAAGATAGCTTTAAGATAATTAATTGCTAAGCGATTTTGTTTGCTTCAAGATTTACACAGAAAGCCAAGCACTCGGGACAGCCCACTTAGGCGCACTTACGCACAACAACCTTGCGCAATTCTTTTTATATTGTGTTTGTGTTATTTTCGCCCTATGTTGATTATTATTCTCCATAATACTGATGAGTCCTTAGAAAGTGAGTGGTAAGGATGGTGGTGAAACTCATAAATTACACCACATTTTATTTTATGTCACAGGAATTAACTGTAAATATTTTAAACTCTATTTGTATATAGTCTATAGCAATTAATATTTACATTGTTATTAGCACTAATAATGGAGTTTTTTAGAGAACGGTAACAGATTTTATTTTACTATCATTGTTGTTTCTTATGGAAAAACATGATTTGAGATACAAGTACTGGATTGTGCTCATAACTGGAGGTTCCACTGTATTGTGATATCAATTAAATTATAATAAATCAAGTTTAAGTTATCCTGTTCTGACCAGACTGGTTAAAAACGTCTTTCCACATCTCCCAAAAAATCATGAATGGAAGCAATTAATCCCCATTAAAGCCTAGTCTGAGCTAAAATAATCCAAATTTTAATTGAAGTGCCCCTCGTTCCTAATTATATCCCCCTGTTGGCCCTCTTCATTATTTAGAACTCACTACAAAAAGATGCAACTTCGAATGGGAACCGTCCCAGGCCAAAGAAATAGTTCAGTAGTTACCGTTCTTTGATAAAAAAAAAAAAAAAGCCTTAATGAGTTAATTTTATTACCAGTGCCTGCATGGAGCTGTTGGGACACAGACAGAATCAACCACAGAGGGGCAGCGTGGATAATCAGTGTTCCCCATTAATTAATATGTTACTGTGGACAGCAAATTAACTGCCCCAAAAATCCCCCTTTCAGCGAAGATTACCAGGCAAAAATACATTGTTGCCCTCCAACGTAATTACAAGACAGTGCACATTCAGTTCTAATGAGGTGAAAGGCACACCCTTAACATGCATCCCCTATTTGTCCCCCAAGAAAGGCCTTGCTCTTAAGTTTAAGGAAGTCCTGAGAGTGAGGGAGACAATCAGAAGAGATCGGCCCGGCTCTGAGTGCTTCATGTGCTGCGAACAGGTAAAGAGGATTGAATGGCTCTCTTTCTGGGACTCCTGGGGGGCCTGTCTTCCCAGCACAACAACACTTGGCCCTGAAAAAGGGCTTTACCGAGGAGTCCGGCCGATGAATGGAGCTGTGCTGCAGAGGGTCAAACTGAATGGCCACAAGTCCTTCAGTGCTTACAAACTATGTCGCGGCAGCCCGGGGTCCATACATGTACACAAACACAAGCACAGGCAACCTCTCACCCGCCCATGTGAGGACACAAACACACATCCACCGAGTGGGCGCTCACCCCTCCACCTCTCCATCTCATCGAGTTATCTTTACACAGGCTTTGTCTCCTCTAATTGGAGCTGATGAGGGACTAATTGGTAGCTTTTTTACAACACCGAGCACTTAAGCAGCAACAAGCCGAGGGAGGCAGGACGAGTGGAGTTAATGAGAGGCTCTGCACAAATAAAAGATATAGCATGGGCCCGTTTCACAGAATGGGGGGAAAAAGGAAAGTTGAGGATATCTTTTGTGTGCTCGCCATCTTTCACATATGTGCAGGTATCTGAAAAGGGAAGGGAGTGGTTAGGGACACACAGTAGCGGCCCTAAACATTGAGCACTTGTGCAAAATAAAGAGATCTGTTGGGTATTGTCCGGGGCCCAGAGTTTAGTGTGTCTGTTGATAATGAGGAAAGGCTCCTCTTCAGATGAATGTGGCATGGTCCTTAGTGGACAATAAAGTGCCCCCTTTGCCCCGGACCACACTGGACTGTGTTAAAGCAGACAGAAATAATGGGTTAGTACATCTGTTCAGGGGGAAACTGTGCAGTTTGGGTCTGCAGGAGTATTTTGATTCCATGTTTTTTTAAATACTTACAGACTCTTATGGAAAATGATCAAATTAATAGAAACCAATAGAACATGAACTGTGTATGAGTGCATACGTTGTCTATCAGGGATGTGTGATAACAGTTGGATACATCAGCTATACTATAACAAACTTTCAAGGAAAAATATTAAATCTCAATATACAAATTCATTGAACATGTTATTCCTTCATACAGACATGGGCAAACTAAGGCCTGGGGGCCGGGTGTAGCACGTTCCAAATGTTAATGCAGCCCACCAAAGTTGTCCAACTCAGTCCATTGATTTTGATTATTTTAATTCCGTCTTTTCCCTGCAATGTCAGTCATGAAAGTCATTAAAAAAGTAGCAGCACATTTCAAGGCTCCAGGTTTGAATCCACCACCTACCAGGTTGCCACTAGCATAGCACCATCCTAACCTACAGAACCTCTTGTGGACTCACCACCCTCAGGAAGGCTCACAATATGGTGCAATGGGATTTGGGTGGTGCCAATTGCCCCTGGGACCCGGCTAACTATTGTTATTAGCATAATAATATAATTTTGGTAAGACTATTTTCACATTTTCCTTCCAAAACAAAAATCCAATAACAACTTTTTTGAGTTTTGTCCTAATTTGTTGGAATGGCAGGTAAGGCTCCGATTGGCTCTACATATCGGTTTGGCTTGTAATCGGTATTCGAAATTTAGACAGTATTGGCAAAATCCAATATTTATATATTTATATTCCATATATGTGCTCTCATGAAGACCCAGTAGCACCACAGGTTGGGCCACAGGATATTTTCTTAGCGTGTTATTGTTATTGACAGACAATGATTTGCTTTGTGCTGCCAAACAACATGAGGCAACAGGCTTCATTTAACTAAGCCGTGCCACCACAGCAGGGGGCGACGGGCCACTCTCCCTTTCACCTAGAGGGGACAAGGGGTAATACAGACACCTCTGAGAGCCACATTCAGTCCTAGTGCTAACATTAAGTCTAACATTGAGATGTTTGTTTATTAAAGTTTCATAGTATTCAGTAAAGTTTCAGGTGGATGTTGACAAACATCAGCCCTGGTCGTCTCCTCCTACACCATTGTCTAATTCACTGACCAAATATTTGTGCTGACTCGTGATTAACTATTCACAGTCTCAGTGACCCATTAACATCCCGCAGGATCCAATTGTCCACCTATAAATGGATCCATTAGCATCGTCATTGTCATTCAAATCCACTGTTTGGCGACAAAGACTGTGGTTTAACTTTCTAATGGGGACTTCCTCGCACAAAGAACACAGGCCTCTAATTTCCCTGCTCCCTAAAGCCACTGGAAACCTGGGAATTTGTAGAAGAAATTAGGAAGTCGTCAGTGTCAAATTTCCCGTTCTCTCCAGATCTATAATGTAAAATCTTCTTCATAGGGAAAAAAAACTTTTTGCATAATCATTGAATACGACAAGACAAGGTCCTATTTACAACCATGTTTCTTACTATGCATCTTATCTGTAGCCTTTTAAATTGCTTTTTCATCTCTTTTCAAAACAAAAAAATACATTTATGTGCTGTTACATAGAACACACATTGTATACTATAATTTCATTGAAGGGCCATGTCAGCTTTTAGTGTTCAATATAAAAAAAAAAAAATTAAAAATCAGTTTCCCATAGATTCTGTGTAATACAACACTGAACCAGAAGGAGGCTGTGGATCAGAGTTTCGAAAACTATAGGATTTACCATAAAACGGGGAGAACAAATCTATAAAATATTATTATAAATTCAACTTTCACATCATGATGGGGGCCGCAAAATATCATTCCACGGGCCACAAATGGCCCACGGGCCGCGACTTTGAGACCCCTGATTTGGAGTCTATACGAACAACAGTGGGTCACTTCTAGTACACATTTTATTCAATCTCATGGGCCAGATATGAATAACGCAGACCAGATTTGGCCCCTGAACCAGAGTTTGACACACATAACAAACATGTGTATTTATTTTCCTCACTTTCAAAATCTCAGTGGGAGACTGAAAAATACAGCTGATTGAATTTTCATGTCAGGTTTTA
This sequence comes from Paraplagusia blochii, assembly GCA_016785265.1. Taxonomy (NCBI): domain Eukaryota; kingdom Metazoa; phylum Chordata; class Actinopteri; order Pleuronectiformes; family Cynoglossidae; genus Paraplagusia; species Paraplagusia blochii. The sequence goes on along the minus strand of JAFBJS010055224.1, from coordinate 13,810 downwards.
AACCTAGTTATTGTTCATTTTAATTAATTTGACACAGAAACTGTAAAGTACTTCCTGAGTTCTAAACCCTCACAGTTAAACCAGTGACAATCGGTCCTTGTCACTCGAAGCCAAATGTCCAGATTAGTGTCACCACAAAAGCTTGTTTTATCCTGCCGTGTGTTTGTAAACACTGCAGCACAGAAAGTGAGGCTGCGTCTCCAAAACCAATAGGATGAGGAAGAGGGAGGTAAAAGGAAAGTGAGTGGAACAAGATTTGACTAATTTCCCCTCTCCCACTGAGGCTTTCAGTCCTGGTAAAAGCTCAAGTCCTCATCATTTAACCTTTCACTGACCTGACGCAGGCTCACAAACGGCTTTAGAACCAGTGAAAGAACTGGTCACTGCATGGATTCAGGCTGATTGACTTCCTTTACTAAGGCACACATTTACTGGGCCTTAGTTGGCAGAAGAAAATGTCAGAGCAGATAAATTGATATTTGTATTTGCATTGTTTTATTAGGTATCAGTCGAGTATGAACCATAAACTCTGTAAAAACTCTGTTTATTTACAGCCTGAAATATAAATCGGCAGCTAAATAAATATTATATAAAATATTGTAATATAATTGCTATGTATTTTTAACTTTCTATATGTCTGAATCTCAAAGAATAATGTTTTAATAATGTCCTTTGTTATGCTCATCATTTAATTTTGATTAAATGTGATTGTCTCTTGGGCAGGAGACTAGATGTAACATAATAATGAACATTTCATGAATTTATAAGTATAGCAATATTGTAACCACTTGTAAAAAATATTGTTCATGGACGTATTTCTTCTTCTTCTCTTTTCGGCATGTCCCTTTTTTAGGGGTTCAGGAATCAGGTAATTATGGGGACAACACATACTGGAAGGTTTGGAGACAAAGCTGGAGGAGACAGATTGAGATGGTTTGGACATATTCAGAGGAGGGACAGTGGATACATTGGTAGAAGAATGATCTTAGAGATGGAGTTACCAGGTAGGAGACAAAGAGGAGATTGATGGATGCTGTGAGGGAGGACATGGAGGTAGTTGGAGTCAGAGTAGAAGATACAGAGGACAGGGGGACTTGGAAATTGTTGACTCACTGTGGCAACCCTAATAATAATAATAATAATAGTAACAATAACTCATAAAACACATATTTATGTTTTTTCGGTAATGTTAAAAATGGTATAGCAATTCATGCATGTGTATAAAAAGGGGGGAAAATACGTTACTGTTTTGTTTTAATAATAATAATAATACATTTTATTTATAAATGAACATGAGGCAAAAAGATGTTGTTCAAACACAACAAAAAGAAAAAAGATGTTCAATTCACTATCAACTTTAACTGTATTTATGATATGATCTATCAGTTCACACACTGTTCAAAGGTCACGTCAGGGAAACACGAAAATGAAGCAAAAAAAAGGAAAGAAGAAAAAAAAAACCAAAAGAAAAATCGTCCAATGAGAAAACGCCCTGTTGGTCTACAGTCTTCCCATCATGCTCGGGGGCTGAGCGCTACGTCAGCAGTGATACCAAACATGGCGGTGTCCGCTGCGCTGCGACCGGCTTCATCTGCCTTAATGTTGTTATTAACTTTTGTCGCTACGTTATTTTTCCACCGCGGCGTTGCCGAAATCGCAGCAGGAGTCCCGGCCACGGAGGACACTCCTCACCGGCGCTTCGAGTACAAGTACAGCTTTAAAGGACCTCATCTGTCCCAGACTGACGGCTCGATACCGTTCTGGATCCACACTGGAAGTAAGTTCGAGTCCAGCTGTCAGCATCACACCACATCTGCTGGTGCTGAGACACGACAGAGGACACAGTAAAAAATGGTGACGTGATGTGAGACAGTGTCTGTGGTGTCAGGATGAGACAGTCATGGTTGTAGTTAATGACCGATACTTTCATTCAAAGCTGCCAGAGGAGCTAGCTTTCGATATCGGTGAATTATGAACGAGTATCGGTCTGAATTATTAAAAGGTGATTATATAACGGCCGTCTGAACGAGTGCAGCTCTGAACTTTCCTCTTTCAATAAGTCTTGCATCACTGTCTGTGTCCCAGCTGCTGAGTATTCGATAATGACAGGACAGGTCTGTGTCAACACCTATTAACCAACCACTTACAATACCTACACATATAATTAAAATGTAATAACAATAACAAAGTTGTTAAACATGATATAATAGTTGTGGATCAATTCCAAGTTGCGGTAGAACTATTTAGAGCAGACCTGGGCAAACTAAGGCCCGGGGGCTGGATGTGGCCCTTTGGACTCTTTAATCTGGCCCGCCCAACACGTCCAAAATGTATTATTAACTTATATAATCAGGTATAAAAATGTCTAAAACATTGATCTCAATTCACAAAAATACTCTATATTAATAACAATAATAATCTCATTGCTCCTGATCCGTCCCCTGTGTCGTATTTTAGTACCTAATGGGGACCGGAAGTCAAAAGATTTGTCCACATCTGCTCAGATGATGGTGAACACCTTGACTGTATCATTTCCAGTGTTAGGAATATTAGGTTTTTACTCCACAGTTCCACCAAACTGTATATACTGTATATGATGACACCCAGTGGTTCAGTGACATAAGGTTCTGGCTTGACACAGATGCAGGTTCAAATCCCATCACAGACACTGATGTGTTGTTTTATTTTATTTTTTTTTTAACCTTTGCTAGGGTTGTAGGTCAGTTACAGGAAATCATATACATTTTGGCCATAAATACAGATAATTTTTTTTACACCCTAAACATTTTACCCAATATTTAGTAGTAATATTCCATATTCTTTACTATATTTTATTTATATATATTTTTTATTTTATTGTTTTTAAGAAAAACTAACAACAAACATTTCATGTCTATAAAGCTCAACTAATAACATAATAATTTGTTCAAAACTGAATGAAAAGTAAATAAATCATCACATCATCAGATAACTTTTATTACTATTTCATAGTTCTGTCGTTAACACGCTGTATAGCTTTGTGGGCGGTCTGAAAACATTTTTCCACCACTGTATAAGTTAAAAAATTCAAAATACTTAACAAGTACTGATGAGTTCGCTGAGTCCCCCCAGCAGTCTAGGCCTATAGGTAGCTGTGCTTCATCTCTCAGTTTTTGTTCAGACACATCAAGCCCCGTGTCGTAAAGTAGATTAAGATTAAGAAATTAAGAAATCCTTTATTTGTCCCACAGTGGGGAAATTGCATTGCAGTTTGCAGATAATATGATTTGTGATATGATATATGATATGATATGATATGATATGATATGATATGATATGATATGATATGATATGATATGATATGATATGATAATATGATTTGATAATATGGAAATTGCAGATAATATGATTTGTAAAACTTTACTAAATGAAGATTTTCAAGGAGTTCCTTTTTTTCGAAATTCAGGTTAATGGAGCCCTAAAGAGTGGGAGGGAAAGAAAATAAGAATGTAAATAAAGAGCAGCTGACTTCAAAGTCATGAGGACAAGTTGTTTGGAAAACCCTGAGGCTACAACTGAGTCTGAAATTATACAGTGTTTAACTAAGTAAACAGAAGACGAGAAAAACAGTTTTATCAAAGCAAACAGTAAAACAGCTCAGCTTCAGGTTTTTGTCTTCAGTTGACCATCGTTGATCCAGCACCAAATGTTCTAAACATTGAGTTTGTACCTAATAGGGCTGGGTTAAAAAAATAGATTAATCGATTTTAATCGTTTTTTGTTAATAGGACGTTATCGATTCATAAATCCAAAAATCAATCTTTTTTTCCTTCTTTTCCCAACAACTTATTTACGAGGTTACGTGCGAGTTAACACACTTACACGTAAAACAAATGTAAAAACAACATCTTCTGAGAATAACGTTGGTACCGAACTATAATTGATATGACAAAAAACTGAATCGAAAACCGAAGCGAATCGTGAATTGAATCGAATCGAACCCTTGTGAATCGAATCGAATCGATTTTAGAAAATTTGGATCAATACCCAGCCCTAGTACCCAAGGTCGTATCTAAAATCTTGCCTCTGGTCTCACTTCTCAGATGCCATACCAAGTGCCGACCAGGTGCGAATCACTCCGTCTCTCAGGAGTCAGAGAGGTTCAGTCTGGACTAAAAACAAAGTTAACTTCCCACACTGGGAAGCTCAGGTGACCTTCAGGGTGTCTGGACGAGGCAGAATGGGAGCTGACGGTTTGGTAAGGATTGAGAAGTAGAGATGACGATAGTTGTTTTTTTAAAGTTTTATTAAAAGAAAACGTACACATTCCCAGCCCTGACCCTGTGTCGTTGTCTGTGCTGCAGGCCGTGTGGTTCACGACTGAACAAGGTCTCGACGGCCCCGTGTACGGAGCCAGTGATCAATGGAACGGCGTCGGAATTTTCTTCGACTCCTTCGACAACGATGGAAAGGTTGGTGTGGTCGTCTCTTCCTGATCTGTGGTTTTAGATGACATTTCTTATGGACAAATCTCTTCATTCTCTTCAGCTTTCATTTCTTCTTCTGTCCTATTCTTGCCTTTGCTCTTCTACTCTCACATCCTTGCATCCTTTCCTATTTCCTTGTTGTTTCTCCTCTCCTCTCTTTTTCCTCCCTTTTTTTGTTCTGTCCTCTTTCCCTTTGTATCGTCCTCCTCATTTCTCCTTTCCCCTCCTTTCCTCTTGTCAACTCACTTACATAATTTCATCTACTTTTCACCTCCTTACACCCTTTTCCTTGTCCTCTCACAACGCCCTCTCATATTCTCCTCTGGTTTCTCCTCTCCACTCCTCTCCTTTCCTCCCCTTTTTCCTTTCCTCTTCTGTTCTGCCCTCTCCTTTCCTATGTGCTGCTCTCCTCATTTCTCCTCCTTTCCTCTCTTCCTTTCTCTCCTTTCCTTTTGTCTCCTCACTTCCTTCCTCCTCTCTTCCATCATTTCATCTACTTTTCACCTCCCTACACCCTTTTTCTTTGCTCTCTCATGTCCTTGCATCCTCTCCTATTCTCTGCTGGTTTCTCCTCTCCACCACTCTCTTTTCCTCCCATTTTTTTTCCCTTCCTTTTCTTTTTTGTCCTCTCCCCATATCGTCTCCTTTCCCCTCCTTTCCTCTTGTCTCCTCACTCCACCTCTCCTCTCTTTTATCAGCCCTTTTCTCAGCCCCTCCTACCCTACCATCCTCTCCTTTAATTCAAAAACATCAGAGCCTGATTTCTCCTGATTGAATAATAAAAAAAATTCAACCTTTGTCTTTTTTTTTTTATCCCAGAAAAACAACCCAGCTATTCTTGTCGTGGGAAACAACGGCAAACTTGTTTACGATCATCAGAAGTAAGTAAACATTTCTGGTGCAATTTCAACAACTTAAAGAAGATTAGAAAATGTGATCGTATTTGCTGGGAAAATAATCCCTTATTTTTTTTTTCCTAATCTGTTTTTGTCCAAGTGAAAAGTTGATTTTATCTATTGTTTCTCTTTCTTCGCTCTAATCTCTGCTCCTCACATGCACACGTACTCATCTCATTCACGACTGTAACAAATATTAATGCCAATAATCTCTACTGGTATTTTTCTCTGTTGTCATGTTGATACAGTGATGGCACAACTCAGGCCCTGGGAACTTGTTTAAGAGACTTCCGTAACAAACCATATCCAGTCAGAGCCAAAATAATCTACTACCAGAAAACCCTGACGGTACGACACAATGTTTTCCTGATCAGTTTTTGTGATTTCGTGGTCAAGTTGAGTCGATGTTCCCTCTCATTGACCTGTTTTCTCTCTGTGGGTCAGGTGATGATCAACAACGGATTCACTCCCGACAAAGACGACTACGAGTTCTGCACAAAAGTGGACAACATGATCATTCCCACTGAGGGATTCTTCGGCATCTCAGCAGCCACTGGTGGATTAGCAGGTAAACTGCCCTCGCTGCAGTGAAAGAAAAAAGTTTTAAAGTTAGTTTTAGGCCAGAATTCTTTAGATGTTGTTTAGGTTACTACTAATCATATGGGTTTTCCCACTAAAAAACAGGAACTTAAGCAGGATGAGGGAAAAATATTGTTTTTAACCAGTTAAGTTTGCAAAAAATAAGAAAAAAAATATATAATTGTTAATAAACTTGATAAATCAAAGCTTTTAAAATAATGCTGTAAACAGAACGTTGGTGTTTTCTCTTACAACATTAGGCCAATGAAGGTCAAATATATATAAAACATATATTAATTAAAACCATAGAGGCAGGTCATCACTTAACTCCTTCATGGGTCTAGTACTGGCATGGTCAAACTAAGTCCCGGGGGCCTGATGCGGCCCGTTGAGCTTTTTGATTTGGCCCTCCAAGATTGTCCAAATTAAATATTTTTTTATATTATCATTATACTTCTTCCTTTTTCATGCAAAAAATGCATTTACCCAGTAGATGACATCATGAAGGGTATTAGCAATCTAGTATTTATGGAATTATACAACTTTTACATGACATTTATCCTAGTTCAAATATACGATCCATCTGGTCTGGACTTGCGTCCAATTTTAGGACCAATTGTAAGAGTGTCAAAAAGTTTGCCGACGCCTGGTCTCACACGATCACCTGTCAACCTGTGCCAATGGCCCAAAAAAATATTTAAAATATTCTCTGTAAAATTGGGGAATTTCTTTTTTTTGCCCTAAAACTTTCTTTCTTCTAACCTTAAACGTATGTAGAGAACATAACTCGAACTCTTGCATTATTTTCAACTTAATTTTGACGTCAGCTTTCAGTGTTGTATACGAAAGAAAAATAATTACACACTGAACCAGGAGGCTGTGGATCAGGGTTTTGAGAACTATGGGATTTACCATAAAATGTGGAGAACAAATCTATAAAATATTATTAGGAATTCAACTTTCACATCAAGTTGGGGGCCACAAAATATCGTTCCATGGGCTGCAAATGGCCCGCGGGCCGCATGTTTGACACCCCTGGTTTACAGGATATAGAAATATCCTTTTACCTCATATGGTGCAGTGTGAACGTCTCTCTACAAAGTAGGATAATCTGCGGTTGAACTGATTATCCTGCTAATTTAATGATTTTTCTTTCATTTCATCTTATTCTAACTGTGACTCTCTCTCCTCCATCAGACGACCACGACGTCTTGTCCTTCTTGTTGTTCAGCCTCACAGAGCCAGGACAGCAACCGGTAATTCCCTACAATTTCTCAAAAGTTTTCCTGCGTTTTTTTCCCTGTGGTTTGCAGTGTGTCCGTGCACACATGCTCAGCCCAGTTCAGCCCAAGCCTGGCCTCCATTGAGCTGAGAGTGGGTGTTTTTCTTTGTCTTTCCCACTGAAGCCTCCACCTGAATCAGATATTCCTAAAGAGGAGCAGGACAAGTACCAAGAGGAATTTCAGAATTTCCAGCAAGACCTGGACAAAAAGAAAGAGGAGTTTCAGAAGGAGCACCCAGATGTCCAAGGAGAGCCACGTTAGTGTTCACCAAATATACACCCATTCACACCTTTTCACAATATTTATTTTCAAAGTGTTTATTTAACCTTTCCATCATTTACAAAAACAACCTAAAAGACAAGAAGAAAATCCACATTTCAGCCTTGTAGAAATGACTTTTTTTGGTTCACACCCTGTTCTCCTCGTAATAATCTTCCTCCAGTGGAGGACCTGTACGAGAGCGTGAGTGACAGAGAGATCCGTCAGGTGTTTGAAGGCCAGAACAGAATTCATCTGGAGATCAAACAGCTCCACCGACAGCTGGCCATGATCCTGGACGAGCAGCGCAGATACGTGTCTGTCATCACCGACGAGATCTCCAAAAAAGCAACAAACGCTGAATCGGGACAGGTGAGCAGATCTTTATTATTAGATTTTTTTATTGTTACTGTAAATTATTCTGCACTACTGTTAGACATTGAATGTAACTGTCCATTAGAGATGTCTAAGACATTGTACATTTCTGTTCTCCAACTAATGTCCGGCATAAAAGTTGTATTTTTTAAGGATAATAATCAACATTTATCAACTCTGTACGCAACTTATTTGGCAAACAAAAGTCGACTTTTGTTTGCCACTTTTCAAAGCAGTTTTTAAGAGTTCATTGTCTCATTGAAAACCCACTACAGTGTGGACATCCTCCATCAGACAGAGAATGTCCACTCAGTGAGCGGCGGGACAAGAAGGCGGAAAGTTGCCGTTGATTAGACATATTGGACTTGGACACACAAACATGATCTTGTCCTTTTTAAAACACTGTTTAGAGTCAAATAATAAATGAAATATATATTTTGTAAGTTGAGCCTTATTTGTCTGGGGCCCAGTATCAATTGCTTCACGGACTGGTACTGGTCCACGGCCCGGTGGTTGGGGACCACTGGTTTAGGCCAGATATTGCCCATAAGTCAGCATGGAGATTCAAACCATCTCATCTTTTAGCCACTGTTGATGAAGTATTTGGTCTTAATTTGTGTGGATGTTGATTTTTTGTCGTGTCACTGTTGTTTTTGCTTCTTATTTCACATTGGAATTTCAATTCTGTTTGTATTGTCTTGTAGTAGCATTATAACAACAGGAAAGTTGATGTCTTTATCACATGACCTAATTAATCTGTGTTTTATTTCATTATATTTCTTGTAAATTTTGTTGATTACTGGTTGTTACTGGTGGGTTAGAACCAATAAAAACTTTTGACCGATCCCGATATCAACAGATACCAATATATGCAGACATTTTCCCTGAAATTGAGATAAATATCAGATCTTAATTTTCACTATCCTGGTGATAAACCTTAATTTTTTTACGGAGATTACGTAATCTGGTTTATATTAAGCTCATAAAATCAGCTGAAAAATGTATAGGGTAAATGGATAGTATAATTGAAATGCAGTATAGTAACCAGTTGGTAGAACAGGAAGTGTTGTAATGTGATGATAAGGACAAGAACCTTAAGAATTAAAAGAATCCCACGTGTTGGGATGACCTGGCGCCGAATGACTGAATTCTCCTTATATGGGCGTAGTTGGCACTTTGATAAGGAAGGTCTGAGATCTAATAACAAGGTTTGGGAAAGGATGGATGTGTAGACGTGTGTTCTGTGTCTGCTTCATCTGTAGAGAACAAGATCTTTCTACATCAGCTTATCCTCCGATGACATTGTCCTGCAGTAACAGTAATATTCTCTCTGTGTTCTTCTTGTCTTAGATGGATTCCGTGAGTCCACAGTTGAGCTCCATCTTCACCACTCAACAGGAAGTTCTCAAGAACCTAGATGAATTAAGGTGAGTGTTTAAAAGTAAATCTAAAAGCAGTTCTTCTGTGCCAATCTGGTGATCCAGTGCTAAATCTGAACTTCTCTGTAACTTCAACCACACATCTGATTAACGTCACGACTCCAACAACTGTGTAAACAAAGTCATTTTAATCTGTCTTTCCTAAGACTCTAAATCCGATCGTGAATATGTGTGATATTTATCCTGGTGTTTTAATCTCCTTCGACTAAAACAGTGGAAATCTTCCCCCAGATCAGTCCCCACTGCCTGTATTCCAGATTAGATGGTAGTTTGCCTGCCAGAGCAGAGAGGCCAATGTCTGATTTTGGTACTTATCCCCAGTAAACCTGATGAAGTACACACAATGTAATATTTTAGATGTTCAGAGCTTTGAAACGTTGTTGTTTTGTGCTGCTCCTGTGCTGGTGGTGTGCTGGCTTAGTCTTCAAGATCACGCAAGAGGTTTTAGGGAGGTTTTATTCTTCTTATTCCCAATTTATGAACCTTAAATTGGTTTACATCAGGCGTCACAAACTCGCGGCCCGTGGGCCATTTGAGGCCCTTGGAATGATATTTTGCGGTCCCCACCTTGATGTGAAAGTTGAATTTACAATAATATTTTATAGATTTGTTCTCCACATTATATGGTAAATCCGATAGTTCTCAAAACCCTGATCCACAGCCTCCTTCTGGTTGAGTTTTGTATTACACGGAATCTATGGGAAACTGATTTTTTTATTAAATATTTTCTTTTGTATTGAACACTGAAAGCTGATGCGACCCTTCAGTAAAATGTCCTCAACTTATTTGAATTTTTGAGACCCCTGATTTACATGGTAATGGTGAAGAAAAATATTTATTTTAAGTTTAGCTAATTAGCCCTAATAATAATTATTAAAGTTAATTTAAGCAATTTATCCTAGTTTCATAGGGAGTTTGTTTTTTTTAAAAACAATCACATCATCTGCGTAAAAAAATTATTTACAAATAATTATTATTATTTACAAATAAAAACAATATGATAAATATAAGTTGCAATTCCATTAAAAGACAATTACCATCTTTATACTGAACAATATACTTTAATTTCTCTGTTTTTACATCAATTATTTCATGTTATTATATCACTGACCTATAAATCTCATGGAGTCCTCACTGGTCTCTAAGGAGAGCTTTCTGCTCAAATAGGTCAGTTGTTGTAAGTAAAGATTAAATAAAGGAATTAATAAATGTTTACTCGCTCCCTCAAGGGGGGATTTTTCTCCACATCCACGTAAAACAAATTAAAATTTGTTTATATGTTCATCCCTGGCTATGTTTTTAATACTGGGGCCAAGTGGCTGAGGCTGAAAAGGACACGTCTTAGTGCAGTGTCCTCCAGATTAGTCTTCTTTAAATACGTCTGTCACACACAGTCAGAACACAAATTCCCTCCAATTTGTTCCCTGTTTGAGTTCCTCCTTCAGGCCACATTTCCAATGAGGGAACTCATATTTTGTCTATTTTTTTTTTTTTCAAATAATCATCTTAGATGTGAATAAGATGAATGAAGAAAAATGATTGCTTCCTTGATGGACTAAAGAAAAAACATTCTTCAGGGATTTGGATTCAGGCTTAGACATGTTTTACCAATGAAATTGAAAGTAAAGACATGTCCACATTAGTCATACGGGGGAGCGGCAGTCGAAAAAAATAATGATCATTGGTGGCTCCAACTTTTGTGAAACTGGGAACAAAACTCAAAATTCACAATGGGCCAAATTTAAATACTTATTTACAAATTGTTCACGTTTTCTCCTTTACATAAACAGTATGTATTTTGGATTTTTTTTTTTAGTTGAAACAACATTCTTTATCTGCAGCTTTTCACAGGCCAACAACAAATATTCACTGATACTACAAATTTTATAACTATGAAGTGCAACTCCAGCCCACATTTAATAGGATCTCATGAGTCACTGTGGGCTAGGTTTTGCCCCGAGCCTTGCTTTGAAACATTAGAAAATCGATTCTATTATCAATGTTTTATTTTTTGGGAAAGTCCGTGGGAACCTTAGCTAAACTATGGGGGCTACTCGGTGCACCAGGTTGGTGCCTCTTGCTTTAAATCATACTAGGTGCCATAATTCAATACAGTTTCAGAACAAAAGATTGACTTTATTCTTGTAGCATTACTTCTGTAGCTAACTTGTAATCTGTTACTTATCTCGACTACTATCTGTTTTGGCAGACACACATTTGTTGAGTCACTGAAAGAGATTGGCTCCGCCCAGCAACAGGGCAATGCAGGTGTGGCATTGTATGAAACCAATCAACACTTCAACGACATCAAGGAACATCTTCACACAGTCAAGAGGGATGTGCAGAACCTGGTGCAGCACAATGCTCAGGTGAGGTTACTACTCTAGTCGACAGCAGGTGTAAATCTAGTGCTGACGAGGATTTCCCCAGCGGTCTATGCATACAGCAGCATAATGACGAAAAAGGTCATTAATTCATTTGGTCAGTGTTAACTTATTTGTCTTTTTTGTCCATTTTCTTGCAGAATCCTGCTGAGAAGGCTGTGAAATGCCCTGAGTTGCCCCCACTGCCTGCCTGTTTATCAACTGTTCACTTTATAATCTTTATTGTCATCCAATCAGTGTTGTTCTTCTGCTACATCATGTACAAGTAAGACATTATCTATCTATCTCCTTATTTTATAAGCTATATTTGTGTTGTTGTAGATATAATGTGTCTAAAACATTTCCTACTATTTTCTTGCAGAAGTCAACAGGAAGCTGCAGCCAAGAAATTCTTTTGATGAAACTTGTTTCTAAAATGAAACTGTAAATGAGGGAATGTCTGTTTGGGTGATTTTTTTTCAGACTGTAAGTTATTATAAAAAAATAGTTTCTGTTGATGCAGTTTTTTAATTAAAACATTTTTTTATTTGATCAGAAAATCACAGTATGAATGCTAGAGTGAGATTTATCAGTCAGGATTTCCATGGTGATGTTTTACGTTCCATACAGTATTTTTTTTTTCTGGTTGATCGAAAAACCAATTTGTTTTACAAAAGCTGGAATCTGCCACTGTCCTCCTCAAGTCCCTGTGCTGAAAAAGGACCTGTGTTTGAAAATGTACATTTTTGTATGAGCTGAGGATGAACTATTGGAGATAAGTTGTTTTGCTCTGGTTTAACTGCTTTGATTGAGACAAAGCTTTCAGAATATTTCCTCTTCCTGCACAATTTACATAAAAAGACAACATTCGAACTCTGCTGTGTTTCTTTAACTGTCATTTAACAGTGTGTAACTCAAACTATAGTTAACAAAAACAAACTATCGCTAAAAGTACTGCAAGTTTAGGATTGACATTAAAAAACTAAGATTTCTCATTGAAAAGCAAAATTAGTAAAGAACCGCCATTATCTGATCAATCCTTGGGTTGAAAGTTGATACAGTGGTGTTTCAGGATGTGAGTTTTCCAAATTTTCTTAGTGACAATGGGAACCATTGGGTTACGACCGCTCATCTGAGCTCCAGGTCAGCTCCAATTTCCGTCCCTGTCTCACTCTCTTGAGTGGGTGATAAATTTTAACACTAGAATGGCCAAGAAGATCATTGTAATATTTTGGGAAATTACATAACTTTGTCAAAAAGAAAATACAATATTTGTTATAATATTCTGTGTATAACAGACAACATATTCGCTAACACGTTGATAATTAGTTGGTATGTTTAATGTTAAGAATAAAAAGAACATAATATAATGATATTATGGGTTTATTTATAATGCATAATAACAATATAAAAGGTTTTTATAACTATTGTGAATAATATATTTATTTGTTTATGTCTATGTTTGGAAAACAGGAAATTAGATTTAAAGATGCGAGAAAAACATATTTCTTTATTGACTGATTTTTCGTCACTCGTATCCTGAAGCCTTACTTTACTTCACTAGTTATTAGTATTTGACTGCTAGTTGTGGACACAATCAAATACAAATATTTTGCCAACATAGTTGCAAAACTTACATGTAATACTGTAATGACAATACATATTGTCAGTCTGTAAATTCTTGAGACAGAAATAACAGCTTAAACAAGCAAGGATGTGGCCCAGTTTTCTCTACTATAAATGCGTGTACTGAGCATGCGCAGGGTTCTTACGTGTCCTGGAAAATGATTGGATTATTTATCCTTGTCCTTTATCCTGGTTTATGAAAGAATTTGATTAGTAAAATATTTCTTATACAAATTTTTATTTGGTATATTCGTGATAAACACTAGTGGTCACGTGTGCGGAAATAGCTAAACCGTTGCCGGAAGTTAGCATTAGCAAAGGGTCGCGGAGAAATAAACCGGTGTGAAGATTCTCTTTGTCAGTTTGTGGAGGCCTTACAGAGCGGGAACACACGCTACACAATTGTTACATCGAGTACCGAACAAGATAATTGTATGGAACTCCTGGAGATTTTAGCAGCGCCTGAAACTGACGTCACTTTGTGTAGCATTAGCAGCTTAGCATTAGCTGTGGCTGGATGAAAAA
>JAFBJS010055223.1:0-68054 GCA_016785265.1 Paraplagusia blochii | reverse complement strand
GCTTCATCTGTTTCTTCAAGGTCAAAGCAAAGACTAAGTCTTCTATAAAAACCTTTTATCAGCATCTGTTACACACTGCGACAAGCAAACTTGCCATCTGTACTTGTATCTGTAATTGTATTGACCGGCCTGTTGCATCCAGCAATACAAACAATGTATTGACTATTGAGTATTGATGGTGATGCATTATGATGCCGGCGTGAGCGTCTGTATGATTTTTGATAAAGCGATGGACTAATTACCCGAAAGCAAAATAATGGCTGAAAAAGTTCGGAAGCTTCTTGTTGCCCCAGAAAAACACACACTAGGAATCCTTGATTCCGGGGGTTCAAACTCAAATTAATTTTGAAAAATGTATGCATTTTCAATTTATACAACACTAAGCCAGAAGGAATCTGCGGATTTTGAGAACTATAGGATTTAATATAAGATGTGGAGAACAAATCTGTAAAATATTATAATAAATTCAACTTTTACGTCAAGGTGGGGGCCGCAAAATATCATTCCATGGGTTTCAAATGGCCCACAGGTCGTAAGTTTGAGACCCATGACTTATAATGCAGTTATCAAAAGTACAGCAGATCAGAGTACTTTTGTTATCTGAGGTCAGGTGTGGACAAACTAAGGCCCAGAGGCCAAATGTGGCCCACTCGCCTTTTAAATGCGGCCCGGCATGTAGAAATTAAATAATTCATTTATGTGATTCTTATATTTCTGCACTGCAATGACTGTGTTGCATCAGTAGATGATGTCATAAAGGCTATTAGATATTTAGCATTTTAGGTTTTATACATTGCTATTGACTCGGTCCCTCGTGTCCATTTTTAGGACCAATTATTGTCTGCAAGTCAAAAAGTCTATTTCACCATAGGTCAGTGATTAAATTATTCACAAATGCTATCATTTTTCCTAACATTCCGCTCCATTTTGATTATGTCCATCTCTACATATATTGTCCAGTCCTCTAATATGTCAAGGCTGTCACGTCATCACCTCCACGTCTTACTGAGAAGCCTGAGGCAGAGTTGAATGTCTTGTCCCTGCTGGTACCTCGTTAACCTCCCACCGCCTGCAGCTAGTGTTGGCCAAACTGAGAAGCCTCATACCTGGGTATTGGTCAGCAGGGTCCTGCCCCGGGAGCCCTGGACCCCCCACCGAGTGAAGGGAGGGAGGCAGGCGGGACAGAGGAGGGCCAAACAAAAACACAACCTGGCATCCCTACAGCAAACAGCCCACCTACTGTCAGCCAGCATCTGGACCACAGCACACAGTTTCTCCATTCTCATTCTGATGACAGCAAATAGTATGGCACAGAGAGAGCAAGAGGGAGAGAGAGACAGAAAGAGAGACAGAGACAGAGAGAGAAAGAGAAAAAAAAAAGTTTACAATTTATACTACACTAATTAAGAGTCTATATCTTCAGTGATAAGATTCCCAAGACTATTAAAACAAGTCTAAATTTGACTTTTCAAAGTGACAGTAGTTATTGCCAAGTAACATAGGTTTATAACCTTTTTTTATTCCAAATGTATTATTTAGAAATTGAATTATCCAACTTAGATAAAGGTGCATATTTAAAAAAAAACTACATCTGCTTAAATATATGTTTAAATATTGAAGGTGTTTAGGACCTTGTTTAAATAATTACATTTTTTGTTTACAACTGCGTTTTTACATTCGTGCACGTATAGATATTCATACACACACATATACTGTATGTATATACATATATAAATATATATATATTTCTTGATGCTGCTTCTTTTTGTTTTTATATTACTCGTGTATAATGTTTAAATTTTTTTTACATGTTTATTTTATTTATTTCATTTTACTTAGCTTTGTTTATATACTAAAATACTAGATTTATCATACTTGTATGTACACTTGCACAATAATAAGTCTCATGTCGCTGTCATTGCCTGCAATGTCACGTGACATAACGATTTGTGATTTCTCTTTATTTGAATTTAATTTTAGCAACAAGAAGACACACACACTGTCTTCTTGTTGAAAATATTACCTGATTAATCTTCACAAATTATTTTAAGTAATGATCTTTTAATAGGGTCACTCCAATCCAAATTTTGCTGTTGTGGAAAACATCAGGTTTTTTTTACAACCTAGCAACGGGGCATGATGTTTACAGAAACAATAATGTTGCAAACTTTTACTCTAAGATAAAAAGAGCAAAGTTAGAAAAAGGGATAGAGTGAGGAGGAGGCAAAGGAGGAGGAGCGTGGAGTTAATCCAGGATGAACCAATGAGCCCGGCTACAGGAGTGACACTGAAAACAGTTTTTCTTTTCTTTCTTTTCTCAACAAATTTGCTCTCCCCTCTCCCTCTCTCTTAGCTTCCTCCTCCTGCCCCACTCACTAGTTTTTTTTTTCTGTCTTCTTATCCTTTTTAATTAGAGAGGCCATTCTGCTGCACACAGGACCTTAATCCCCAACCGACCAACAATGCAAAAAGCCATCCTTTGAACAGCCGTCCTGCGCCCTTCTGGGTCCTCAAACGTCCCTGCCACCTTCACAAACCATCCACTGCTCAAACCCTCGACTGCTCCCACTCTGGCTCTCCAACTTTCTTTACCGTCTTCTTTTATTTCTAGAATCTCAAACAAAGCACTTGAGGAACTTCTGAAAGAGAATTTTAATATCCGCCAAGCTTTGGCAGATCAGCACTGAGACAAATATTTACATTTTTTCTGCTTTAGTAACACATGTGCATGTGTGTACATGTGTCTACACATTTCTAACAAACGTTGGTGAATGTAAATATCCACCAACTCCTGAGAAACATATTTATACATATATGGCACCCTTAGATGACTAATCTATGTTTTGTTACATTAAGGGGGGTTGTATGGTAACTTCCTAAAAGTTCTTGCATTTTCCATTGCTCTACAGATCTGATAAATGGTATGTTCCTCAAAATTTTTGAAGAAGTCATCCTTAACTGGCAGAGCTAGGTTTTATCCATTTTCTTTATGCTGATATCCGTATATTATTTTTTCAGATCCAAAGACCTTATTTCCAATTCCAATATCAACCAATACTACCTTAAAAGTGAGGTGGAAGTCTCGTGCTGCGCACTCCAGCGAATTCCAGCAAAATAAATGATTTGTGTAATTGGATTGTTATCACCAGAGGACGTCCGTGGTGGTTAAGAAAGCAGACTGGGGTCCAGTGGGTTCCAGGTTCGATTCCACCAATTGCCAAGTTACCACTGCAATGCACTGAGCCTGGCACTATCCCCACACACTGCTGCAAATGAAGAATCACAATGACAGAAAGTTTGTTAATCTTATATTGGGCTGATTATATCAGCTGACCTATATTTTCAGGCATTGGTAATTTAATAATAAAAGTGGCAATATAGTCAGATCTGATAATAAAATAACATGTTTGCAGGAGCTGTGGTTGAACCCGAACTAATTTCCCTCTAAATTTGTTTGAGCAGTTTTCTATCAACATTTCACCAGTTAGACTAATTGTCACTAGAGCACAATACCAGTCTGGACACTTTCAACATGCACTCACATGCAACTCAAAAATGAATTTCCTTTTCACCACCGACAACAAGAGTTTCTCATATTTACGCCTTCCACATTGGCTGTGCACCGCTTCATCCACAAATAGAAAGGCAGAGGGCGGCCAAGACTTCTGCCTGGCTAATCACAGGCCCAATATTTCCATAGCAGGCAATTAGAATCCTGCTTTCATGTGTGGAAATGGGTGCAGTGAGTGAAGGAGCAAGTCGGGGAGAGAGGCACTGTAAAAACAGAGAGAGAATAAAAGAGCAATTAAGATGTTGTGTGAGCGGAGGACATAGACAGGCTGTCTGCTGCTGTGTGATTTCAGACTCGCAGGCCCAGTAATTAGCCCTTCATTGTGAGATAATGGACTTGGCTGGTCTTCCTGGTTCCCCGAGCTGCCCAGCCTGACTCGACCTGTGGAAGGTCTGAGGGCACAACAATCAGTTTGGCTCCAGTTTGCCTGTATGGTTCTGACTTTACATATGTCAAGTCAAACCTTCTTCACAATATAACCTGTAATTGGATGCATTTTGAATGTGTTTTGCATAAACTTTTTTGGTTGGTTATTTCCTAAACACCTACCTCTGTTGCAAGTAGCATTATATATGTTTACTACAAAAGCACAACTTGTTAATAGAGAACATCTCTTGTTCTCACTTCTTAATTAAAACAGTGAAAAATGTATATAATAACATAACACCATAATAATATAATAACATAACATTGGGCAGTCGGTGGCCTAGTGGTTAAGGAAACGGACTTGGGTCCGTTGGGCCTCCGGTTCAAAGATGTTGAGATTTTCTTTAGGATGGGCAGGATCAGGAATGAGGTGATTAAAGGGACAACACAGACAGCTATAGAGAAGACAGATTGAGATGGTTTGGACATGTTTAGAGGAGGGACAGTGGATACATTAGTAGAAGAATGGTCCTAGAGATGGAGCTACCAGGTAGGAGACAAAGAGGAGGTTGATGGATGCAGTGAGGGAGGACATGGAGGTAGTTGGAGTTAGAGTTGTGGATACAGAGGACAGGGGGAGATGGAGATTGTTGACTCACTGTGGCAACCCCTGAAAAAAGAAGGGACGAAAAGAAGAAAAACCTTCATGTAGAAGAGTGTCACTCCGAGAAAGTTTGCCTTTATCTTCATTCTCAATTTGCTGAACATTATTGTCTTTCAACAAAACATTTAATAATAAAAATATAATAAATGTATAGTCACACTTGGCAGGGAGTATGAAGTCACATTGGAAGATACTGACAACGTGCATCTGCCTGCAACAAGAGGATCTTTGGTGTTTATGTACAGGAGGAAACAAAATAACAAACAAGGAAAGACTGGGACTTTAAGGTGGGTAAAATAATTTCATCAGTATTTACTGCTGTGTTTTACTGTGACACTGGCAGTGGTGGCCAGCTTTGAGACGTTAAGGCAATCTGTCTCCTCTTCATATCCTTTCTCCCAGCATCTTTAGAAGAAGCAGTAATCTGGGGACCCTGAATCATAAGCTTTGCTTAAATCTATGTAATACGGGTAATTCGATGAAGCAGTATTTTCCTGGTGAGAGGCAAAATCCTGTTGACTATTCAGAGATTGATTCTCCCAATAGTAATGCCATTAGGCCAGTGCCACGGATTCCTCGGAAAATGCAGTTTAATTGCCAGTAACCAGCCATTGTTTGGTGACGGGTAAACACTAGCCGAGAGGGAACGGTGGGGGTCGAGCGAGTAAGCGTGTGAAAAAGATGGCCCCTCCGCTCCAGCCAATCGCCATTGAGACACAGATTTAATGAAGCTCGATGAAGCCCGCGCTGCAAAGTGGCAGAGGCAGTGGCTTAACTAAAGTCTTCAAGAGTATAAATGCAGAGTAACACTTTCCTCTTAATACAGGATTTGCCCCACAATGCGATTTAGGGGGGTGTCTATTGAAGATAGACATTTTTTTTTTGAGTGGCGGGGTTTTGAAGGATCAAGCCTTGTTGCTCACGTTTATTAGCGCGGTGACTCCGCAGCTCGGGGATTGTTGCTTGTAATCATCAGTTTATCCATGTTTGGGTTTGGCTTTGTGTTTGCACCCTGACACTAAGTCCCATTCTTTCCATATGTGCTAAAAATCTTAAGAACAAAGCTGTGGCACCCACACCCAGGCGTAGAACACAGGCTACAACACACACACCAAAGTTTTTTTTAACTTTAAATACACTTATTGCTGCTTCTGCTGATTTTTGTGTAAAATATTATTCAATGACAATATCAGATCTTCCGGGGTATTGTTGTCCTTCTCGCTCCATCCCCCCTCCCCGACCCGGTCTCAGGCCTGTCCCGGGATCCAGATTGGAAGTGAGAGGTGTGGCCGCCCAGGCTGGCCTCCATTGTGAGCCGGTGTCTGGGAGACGAGCAGCGCTGGCTCTGCAGACACTGATTGGGTTTGACACTGCGTCCAGGAGGTGAGAAGAGAGCTTTTCTTTTGCTCTTTTTTTTTCTGACCATAAGCAAAAGAGCTTATTTAGTATAAAAGCCGCCCCCTCCCTCTCCTTTCTTACTCCCCCTGGATCTGTTGTGTTGCTCGCCCCGCTCCTCACTCCTGTTTTTCACACTTCTTTTCTAGCGGCCATATTGAAGCCATCATTTTAATAGCAAAACAGCAGATTTGTCTTTTTTTTGTCTTTCTCTGGTTTTGTCCCCATCCATCCATAAACCTGCCCTGCACGCATTAAACTGTCAAAACTTCCACTTTGGCTTCTGGTCACCTGTAAAAGTGACCGTACCTGATGCTCTACCTCATACTGAGCCCAGGAATACACTTCTTAGTGGACACTTTGCCCTGTACACCCTTAATCACCGTGCCTCAGGCAATGATCACACACTGGGCTTTCATAGCAGTTACTTTTCATTTTACTAAGCCTTTCATAACTTCTCATGTAAAGCATTTAAGATTCATACTGCAGCTGGTAATTGTACCATCAACAATACGTACTTGTAAAGAGATGGATGGTTGATCAGAGCATTAAGATATGCTTGAAAAAAGATGTATTCTGAAACTAATTTTCATTTTTTTTAGTAAAGTTGGTTTGATATAAAACTAAAGAAATATGATATTCTCTCTGCCTTAAAAAAAAATCTAATTTCCATTTATTGTGTAATCGAAAAAAAGGTCGGGTTTTCTCCAATCAAATGTTTAAAAGGTTTGAAATGAAACATTAAGGAGATGTTTCCACCTTTAGGATTATAAATCGAGAGGATTAGACGGTGCCACACTACGAAAATCTGAGAACGAGCTACCATGAAGTTCTGTTCTAATCGTCTGTTTTGATCACCAAGGTCGAGCACAACCCTCTCCATCTGCTTAATAGAGCCACTAATGACGAGCTCCATTAGTTTAATATATGCTTTTATCGCCCTGCCCTTAGACGACTGTATCGTTTCATTAGACATGTGTGCCTCATATCTCACTTTGCACCCAGAGGAAACTGTGAAGGGATTAATTTTATGATGGACCCCCTGCCTCCTCCTGCCTCCCTCTCTTTACTCCTTCCCTCCCTCCTTCAGCTGAGCTCAGCTCCGAGCCACAGCCAGAGGACCCAGGAGGAATAGTGTCTTTGTATCGTCCTGCCGTTTGTCGGAGTTGAGGAACAAGAGGAGTTTAATCCTCATTGTCCGAGAGACTGCGGCGGGTGAGGAGGTGAGGGGGGGTCCTTCGGCTGTAAAATGATCCAACTGGCCTCAGCTAATCCTCTCCTAACCCCCACTCTCGGGCCTGACCCCCCTCCCGGGTCTTAATTCATGCCCCCGTACCAGGAGTACCCCAGTATAAGTCACAGCTGATGTGGAAATAAACATTTATCTTTAAAACTCAGACAAATCACCAACATTGACGAGTCAGATTAATGACTTCAGATTTCCCGTTCACAGGTATGTAGAGTAGATGGGAATTAGTTTGGATACATTTAGAGGGATTTAACATAATCACCTGTATAGAAGCTTAAGCTGGATATCAACCTTTCACAAGGAAGATCCTTCCTGACATAAGAGGTGTCTAAACCAGAAGGTTTTTAATGGATCAAGACTGGAAACTAAGACGTCCAGTTTAGAGTAGTGTCCCCCAACCTAATTTGCCCCATGGACCGATTACTTTTTTTTGATGGATCGGCCGTTAAGTTGTGGCAGATAAATACCCCTTGATAAAATTACATTTACAGTGTTCTGAAATATTTTCCTACCTATAAAATCTTCCTACCCGAATTAACTGTACCTGGGAACAACAAGGATTTCTCAAGTACCTGACCAGCATAAAGAGATAGAATCTTGTATCATTGACTCTGTGTCATTTTGAGTTTATTTTTGTTGTCTTCTGTGAGAAAATATTTCCTACTCAAATATAGTTGCATTATTGCTGCTGGAATCCTAGCCATTTCTATTGTTCAGTTCTTTTGTTGATATGTGTATGGATCAAGTGGAAGTAATAGCCAGATGGGGCCAAAAGGAAACATTATTTCTCTGCGGCCTGGCATCAGTTCACCCACAGATCGGTACCAGTACCAATAACCTATTACTTCGCTTCAAAATGTTCACACGAATTACATTTTTTAACCTGACTGGTTGATGGCACAATTATATTTGATACTTTTTTGACTTGTCTAACTGCCACAGGTCCCAAGACTTCTTAAAATTACAAGTTAACAACCTATATTACATATATTTTAAATATTGTAATATTGTAAATAGCAATGTCATAACATTGATAGAATTGTTGGTAGTGCCTGCTAAACATTCACACTAATAACCCTAATGTCAATAGTCTTGCATATTTGATGTACAGCAACAAATATTGATGTATTTATTGCCATATTTATGACCTGGAGTATGATATATTGCAGATACATGGCTGAAGAAAATCAGCTTGTGTTAAAAGGTAGAAACAGGTAAAGCAAAAAAAAAAAAAGCAACTGTGACAGTGTCTTCATCTGTGTCCCTGATGTGAATGGTGTTTGCATCCAAGCTGAGAGATATTTTTGAATAATATAAAGTCATTGTCGCTGTTATAAGTGGGAGGATTACAGGGAACAGGACTGAACGTCTATTTGACGTTAAGTCCTTCTGTAACAAGACAGGCTGCTCCACAGTCAGTGCAGATCTCTACATTTCTCTACCTTGCACATTTACCCCCCGCCTCCTTCTCCACCTCTCCTTTTCTCCTGGCCTTTCGCTTCTTTTCCTCTCTCACCTCCTCACAGTCTCTCCCTGCACACCTCCCTGAGTGACAGCTCAATACCCAGCTCTCCCAGGCTTATCTAGCCTCAGCAGATGGTTGACTTGGATCACTGTTCATACTCCATGATCTGGGCCGGTGATAAAGACTGTTATGAAGGGATACGTGCTATCTCTGTACAGCTTGATTTTTCTTCCTTTTACTTCGTCTCACCTCCTTTTTATTTGCAGCACCTGCATCCAGCTCTTCTTTTTTCCATCTCTCCCTGGACTTCTGGCTTTCCTAACAGTGATCCTTGTAACACCGCTCCTCCCCTTCAATCATCCCCTCCAATTTCCTCAACTCTCTTCATCCCTCCATCCTTGTGCATTGAATCTGGTGCTGCGTGATTGTCTCTGCTTCCCTGCTGGGCTGGCGCCTGTCTTAAGGCCCTGGGACCCTAACACACTGAGGGAGCTCCATCCATGCCAGAGATCCCTTTTTTTTTTCTTTCTTACCTCCTCTGGTCTCCCTTGCTTACCATTCCTCACCACTTGTTTCTAGAACCTAGGATAATCCTTTGAGCCACTCAAACGAGAATGAGAAATACAGTAAATGTTTGGCTTCTAGTCTTTCCTAAATATAGGAATCCAATTGTTAAATACATCGGTGCCTGAGGTCAGTCACTAACACATTGGTGTGCTTGAAACAACAATGTGGCATGCTATAGAAACTAAATCCTATGTTTGAAATATAATCCCACAAAAAGAGAAATATTTAATTCTTCATTATGTTTAGAATATGTTCAGAAAAAATAAAAGACACATTGAAATAATCAAATAATCAATAATCATTCCAATTCAGCACTGTAAATTCATTTTTTAAGGGCAGCTTAACAAAGCATCTCTGCACAGAAATTTTCTCTCTCTCTCTCTCTATATATATATGTATATATATATATATTTACGTATACAAATATACTGTATATACTATTTATATACATTCCATATATATACAGTGTGTATACATAGATAGATAGATAGATAGATAGATAGATAGATAGATAGATAGATAGATAAAAAACAACTTTTATGTTATATCTTCCATCTGTATGACAAAATTCCTCACTCCCCTCCCTCTCACGATTCTACTAATACTCCAGACAATTTGCAGCCATCCTAATCTCAACTGTGGAATCTGGCATCCACTCCATAGCGCCAGCATCCGTCCAGCCTGACCTGCTTTTGTTCTGGTCCGACCCCCTAACTTTAGTCTCTAATTAACCCAACAGAAACTAATTAAATGCAGCTCTAGTAGTGGACCAGACGCCAGACCATGGAAAATAAGATGGAGAAGTAGTTCATAGAAAGGTAAGGTGGCAGGCATAATAAGGAGAGAGAGACAGAGGGGTGGGCTGGGGGTGAGGAGTGGTGTTAGAGGTATATAAAAATTTTTTTTTTTCATTTCTGCTTATTTAAAGGTTGCTACAATCAACATTTTCTATCTCCCCCTGTGTCTCCATCTTCTTCTCTGACTCCAACTACCTCCATGTCCTCCTTCACTGCATTTGTCTCCTACCTGGTAGCTCCATCTCTAGGATCATTCTTCTACCAATGTATCAACTGTCCCTCCTCTGAACATGTCCAAACCATCTCAATCTGGCTTCTCTAGCTTTTTCTCCAAACCTTCCTGTCTGTTGTCCCTCTAATCACCTAATTCCTGATCCTGTCCATCCTTGTCTCTCCTAAGGAGGATCCTAAATGAAGATAAAACCTGGGTCTTTTTTGAGGGGCAAGGTAACAAGAAAATAAATTGTTATCGTTGTCTCCTTTTTCTGTCTCTTCACCAGTTGAGTGATCATTTCCATTGTTTTAAACAGTGCCTGTTGTCGTCTCAAAGAACATAAGTGACATTATGCCACCTGCTCCATGAAGATATTTTAAAAAGCGTACAGACGGGATAGAGAATTTTATGCGTGCAAAGACAAGAAAAGAAGTAGGAAGACGATGAGAAGAAAGTGGGGGAAGAGACAAGGTAGAAGACAGGACTGTTTAAAAGGAGATATCATGGATGAATATACGAGTCCAAACCAGCCAAGTGTTTCTGGCAGGAGACCGCTACTCCTTATCCCAAACACAGCTCGCTAAGTGATACAGAAAGTAATTAAAAGGAAGCTGTTCAAGTAGATAGGCCTGTAAAAGAGATTTGAAGAGGGGAACTGATTGTGCGTGCCTGATTCCTTGCTCTTCAGAGAGTTCTCAGCCCCCGGGCTCGGCTTTCAAAGAGCTGCATCTTTGCCCGTCTTGCTATCTCTGTCTTTCTCTGTGATAAATATATTTAACAAACAAAGTATGGGATTCTCCCACATTCTCTTCATATGGAAAACTTACAGAGATGTTGGTTGTTTAGGCATAAGCAAAAAATATAGTGTAGAACAGCAGAGATAATATAGTTATCTATTCCTCTGTGGACTATTTGTTCTCCATTTACTTCACGGTAATGTATATGAATCGATATAGTTTATTTTACTTCCATCTCTTGAAAAAGCTATAGTTGTTTTCAACATGAAAAGAAACAGACTTTTACGTTGCTCACCAAGTCTGTGCGTAAATAGAACACTACCGCCCTCTAGACGCAACTTGACGACACTGCAGACAAGCTCGGAATAACATTTTGCCGGTTACACAAAACTAAATGTAAAAATTAGTGTTTTTTTTTTTGACAATAGAGTATATAATTGGACTACACTGAATGCTAAGTGTCAAATAAAAAAAGATCTATTTATTGAACATGATGAGGACACAGCCTTAAATGTCTAATGTGGACCTCTAGTGGACAAATTGCAGTAAAAGAAATAAAAAACAAAATCATTGTATGAGGCCCAATGTCCGTTTAAATCTTTGACCCACGACGTAGAATTTATTGCTGTGCTAACATTTTTCCACTTGGAAGTATAATAATAAAAAAAATGTGATAAACTAAAATACTAAAGACGCGTCATAAAGATTATGCAAAATGTGAGTGTTGCAAAAGAGTGTAAAACATTTATTTTTATGATCCTATTATTAACTATTACAAATATTAAATATATAAATCACATATTTTATATTACAAAATATTATATTATTTTAGCCATTTATTATGAAATTATTTTTATACCACCGTGGTAATTTATTATTATTACCATTATTATTATCATTATTAATAATACCAAATGGCATATACAGTTTGTAGTGCAATAATCATGAATATATGATCATTTAAAAAAATCGTAAAACAAAAAAGCGTTTTAAAAAATCCCTTCATCTGTCATGTGTTACGTCACTGTCGTAAAAATCCTCCGCCTGGTCTTCCAATGGCGTTTGCTGCGACAGCACTTTGCGGCAGCAGGGAAGCCGAGGAGAAAGCACAGACTAACGACGCCAGCGGACGCTCTTTCCCTTCACAACTTCCCGGATTTACTTAATATTCCGCCAACTGACGTGTATATGTTTTGTTTTTCCCTCCGTGTTGTGGATGAGTTTTTGTCTGGAGTCTTCAATCCTTGAATCTCCACCTTAATGCGGTGGGATGGCCACAGTGCCGCCTGGGCCTAGTAACGCACTACCTGCATCCCTGGCTGAAATTCCTGCTTTCCCCGGGGCTGGGAGCGCGGGACCAGCAGGCGCAGGCGAACAACCGGCCTGTCACCGAGAGGAATGTGTACCTGCCGGCACGGGGACGAAGTCACAGACGTCAAACGAAGTTAAAAGGTCGATCAAGAAGAAGCAAAAAAACATGCTAGCTCGAGCTAGCCCGGCGCCGTTGCACCTTAAAATGCAAGCCCGAGAGCAACAGCAGCTGAACGGCTTGGTCAGTCCTTCAGAAGAGCCTAACAGCCACCAATGTGCGGTAAACCGAGCTGACAATCCGAGACCGTCCATGGACAACTGTGACAGCAGCGGCAGCAGTGACGGTACCCCGTCTGCAACGAATAACAGTGAGCATTGCCAACACAAAGGCCACAGCCCCTTCTCCGAAAACGGCAGCCACTCTCCGCTGGATAACAACAGTGTGAACGGAATAGCAGGTTTCATTAGACCCGATTCGGACCATGGGAAAGACGACTTCGAGTATACTCAGCCGCCGAGACCGCTGAGCGACGAGCCGCGGGACGCTGCCTGTTCGGGCGAAGGTGACACAGAGCAACAGCAGCCGCCGGTCACAGAGCTGGCCCGGCTTCACCTGAACAGCTCCCCCGGTGTCGCAGAAGAGAGTCACGGCATTCGATATGTCCGATACGAGTCTGAGCTGCAAATGCCGTGGATCATGAGGTTGATCACCAAGGACTTGTCCGAGCCTTATTCCATTTATACGTATAGGTACTTCATCCACAACTGGCCGCAGCTCTGCTTCCTGGTGAGTGTGTTTGACTCTTAAATTAAGTGATGATCCTTTCACTTTTTCTCCCCATATTAGGCATTATGTAAACAGGGTGTGACTACGGTTACAGCTGTCATCGGTTGTAGCTTAGACAAATGTCGTGTATAAACAACGACATGTACTGACCTACATCTTGTGTATGGTTAAGCTTGATTCTACCTCTGTGGTGACAATGTTAAGCAACTAGATTATCTCCATTATTTTTGACACTTTTTTGCCATTTTTAGGTAAATTTAATCACCTGGTGGATGTATACGAAAACTGTGGTCACCAACCACTGGGCAGGGGACTGGTACCGGTCCGTGGGTGAATTAGTGCCGGGCCAAAGAGAAATAATGTTTCCTTTAGGCCGGTCCTTGGCGCAAAAAAACATTGGGGCCCACTGTACTAAAATATATCGCCCTATACTCTGCTGTATATGCTGTATTAATATCCCAAACAAGGAATATAGAAGGTCATACATAACATATTAAAAGGCGGACAGTCCTATTTTGGTTGCAAGCTTTAGTTGGGGGTTAGGGTGAGGCTCAGGAAAAACTATAAATGGATGGAAGTAGCATGGTTAATGGTTATAATCTCAACATTGTGACACCGCTAGTTGATGTACGAATTCTGAGTCTTAAAAGAAATGCTAAAAATTCTAAGCTTGAATGTATGTTGACATCATGAGTGACAGCTGAACTGCCCAGAAAAGACTTTACCCAAAACAAACTAAACTGCTTGTTCAGGTCTCCTCCTTCATATAGTTACAGGAATGCAAGTGCAAATAAGGTTGTATAACCTTTCCTTTGTAAAAAAAAAAATGGAAGAAAAACTCTGAGGTCACTTTATTGTACAGTTAGTGTTTCTGTTTTTGTTGAATAAACACTATACCTTTTGTCTTTATTCCCTGATTCTCAAGGTCATAAATTTCCCACTTGCTTTTGTGTGACACACAGCACGTGGCATAAGAGGAAGTGCCATGTAATGAAGATCAGAGGTCAGCTCACGGAACTGGCAGATCGACAGGAACTTACTGATAAACATGTTGCTTGCTTTTTGACATCTTTGTCCTGCGCCTGACTCTTACAGTAAAGTCAGGAGAGTCAAACTAAAGACGTACGAGAGTTTGTCCTAAATTATTTAGGAATAGTTATTAGTTATAGTTTTTTGTACATGGAATCTTAATGGTCACTGACAGGAGAGAACCTGTCTTTACAACTTTGGCTTTCGTGCTATTAATTCCATTAAGACCGAGAAAAATTGGCAGAGTTCCTGTCCCTGCAGACCGAGAGAAGAGAACTATACAAACACACACACACACACACACACACACACACACACACACACATACGCACATACGCACGCAGAGGCTCATGCATCTGTTTAGGTTGCAACTCATTCAAAACACTTCACCTAAAAAGACACCAATGATTTTCATCATATTATCCAGATGCAATCGCACAGAGTGCCTTGACAACACAGAGATCTTGATTCTTGCTGTGTTTTGCAGGCCATGGTGGAGCAGGAGTGTGTGGGAGCCATCGTATGCAAGCTCGACATGCACAAGAAGATGTTTCGACGTGGCTACATCGCCATGCTGGCTGTGGATTCAAAACACAGAAGGAAAAGCATCGGTATGTCTTATTTAGGACTATGTCATTGTGGAGAAAATATAGAGAAATCGTATTTTTTTTTTGTAGATAGATAGATAGACCAGCATACTGCAAGCTCTATGCATTTGCCTACAGCACATGATAGGGGAGAAATTAAACTTTTTTTTATCATTTTGAGGAAAACTTAGCTCTTTATAAAAGTGAGTAAAACTAGAGCCCAGGTGCAGAACAAAGGTCAACATTCTGCTGTGCAGAATTGTCCTCATACATTCTTACAAAGCAATGTTATATTAGTTCACATTCAGTTGATATATATTCTAACGCTGTAAATGTTTCCTACTAGTACGATCTTAAAGGCGTCTAAAGTCACATCAGATAAACCACATCCTGCTGATAAAAAAAAAAACCTCTACTTCTACCTAATTGACAAAAATAAATCCCAAGATGCTTTGCAATTGGCAACAAAAGGTAGAGTGGGCAAGCACCAACCAAGACTGTGCTGTGACAGGAATCTTCAATCATCCTTGTCTACTTTTAAGCATTTCTAAACACAGCCTGTCAAAACCCCATGTACAGGACAGACACCCTGCCCTACATCTTTGTATTTGTTTACTGTCATCTTCGTTGGTGTCTGTGTGTTTACCCCGTCTTTCTATTTTAATATCTGTCTTATATAAAGGTCTCAACAGTTGCTTCATCTGATACAGTGACCGTGGTAACAGGCTTTTTAATAGGACGTAAAACCTTGAATTCCAAAAATAGGATTTTTCTCTTTCAGGAACCAATCTGGTGAAGAAGGCCATCTATGCCATGGTGGAGGGCGATTGCGATGAGGTAGGTTTCTGAGCAACACAGATATCACACAATTTATTTACATAATGTGGTGGAAATGTAAAGAATACTAAACAAATCCGATGCAATTTGCTCCGTGTCCTTTCAGGTTGTATTGGAGACTGAGATCACCAACAAATCAGCTCTGAAGCTGTATGAAAACTTGGGTTTTGTCAGAGACAAGCGGCTCTTCAGATACTACCTGAACGGAGTGGACGCACTGCGGCTCAAACTGTGGCTGCGCTAAAGGAAAGAAGAGGGGACGAAGCCGAAAAAGGACGGGGCAGTGGGTGCTGTTTCCACAGTTCAGGGTCAGCCTGACAGCCTCAGCTCTGGCCTGGTCATTTCATACTACTATTCACACACAGGAAATACAAACACACACACACACACACACCCATGAGGAATATGCACACAAGTATGTGTAGACCTGCAGACACAGCCTCTGTTTGTCCTGGACGTCTGATCAACTGGTTTAGGAAGAAACGGACAGAGAAAAAAAATCCCACCTGATGTTTTCACAAAGGGGCCCCTGATACTTTCTGTGATGAGGACAGGCCAGAAGAGGGCGGCGGTCTCCGGGATGACCTTCAAGCTCAAAAAAACGCCACAACGATCAGGTCGTGCGGCAGCTCAGGTGAGGACATGTCCGACACCCGAGGGGACACGGTTCCCACACCAAATCCTTCAACAAAGACAATAACAACAACAAAAAAAAAACATGTGAAACAAGGGAGCAGGCGATGGAAAAAAAAAACAGACTGGGAGGAAAATGTTTGTGGAGTTTATTTTTGTGTTTCTTTTTTTAACCTCGTAACTTTGACGGGAACGGAAAAAGCTATAGTATGACTGGGCGGCGTCTTCGTGTTTTTTCTGGAGGAAGGAGCTTGTTTTGGTGTGGTATTTTTTTTTTTTTTCCCCTGTGAGCAAGAGAATGTTTTTTTGTGTGACTGTAAAACGCGGTGAGATTTGTGCGTGGTGTTGTCTGTTCTTGTCCCTCTATGCCCCTCGTCTTGTCTCCATCACCTGCCTTGGCCCGCAGGACTGTAAGCCTGTAAAGAAATGCATGTGTTTATTTTAACGTGGGTGCGGGACTAAAATGCGTGGGGAGAGTCTGCGTCTGTGAGCCCGGTCTGATGCTTTTTACCTTCCCGCCCCTTCCTGTGTGGTGAGAGCATGTCCGTGCAGAGCAGCTGATCCAAACAAATCACTCCACTAGCACCACATCTTTTTTTTTTTCCCCAAAAGGTAGACCTGCCACCTTTCATTCTTCATCTCCATCTCATTCAATCTTTTATAATCATATCACTATGGAGTGTGAGATTTAATGTGTTTTTGTTTTAGATTCCCTTTATTTCTGCTAACTTTTTTTGCCCTAAATGCACTGCCAACTGCTGCAAAAATCCCTAAAGGAGGAAAATGAAGACAGCCTTTGCCAATCGTAGTGCAGTCAAACTTTGCAAGCCCTCTGTTTACTTCATTATATTATTGTCCTCGTTGCAAGTGCCACTTAATCCATGAGAACTCCAGGCCAAGGCTGCGGCTCTCCGACTGCAGCCCCCTCCCTGGGGGGGGCCTGCCTCTGCTCTGTCTTCGGTGCCCCGACCAGAGGCCCAAGTGTTACATATGCTGGATTCCTGTTTGAGTATGCTGTGTGAGCGTGTTTATCTTTGATAAAGAAAGAGAGAGAGAAAAAAAATAGACAAGTATTCTTAGCAAATTATATTTTATTCTGTTTTATTCTTTGTTTTGTTTTTTTTTTTTCCTGCTTTCGGTTTGTTGTAATGCATCTGCACACCTGTACAATCTCACAACACCGCTGCTGCTTCTGCTGCTATAAGCAGCCCAGTCCACTCTGTACTTCTTCCCAGGTGTTCTAACTTGAATGCACATTCACACTCGCCTGCATTTTGAGGCCCAGCAATGACGTATGTCCGTGACGTTTCGATTCCACGCTAAGTATGGCAACAAATATATATATATATATATATATATATTGGCTGCTTCTGTTTAAAACAAAAAGAAAATGAACAAAGGTCTCAAGCACTTTGGGTGTCGCTGCAGCGTGCATGTGTGTGTAAATGTGTCCTGTTTATATGACAATGGTGTGAATCTGTTCCTGGTGAGACTATGGTTGCTCTATTCTCAGAGAAACCACACGCTGCACAGGAAAAAAAAACAAAAGGGTTTAACGGTGCTGCTTAATTCCCACCATAGACTGTACGTACGGAATGGACGCAAGTGTCCAGTTTCAGAGCAAAGAGTCATTTTTAAAAAGCCTCGACTTACCGTGTGAAATGACACCGTGATGGTTTGTCAGTATCATTTGCTCCTTATCACTCTGTGTCCATCCGCCAATGTCCATTCACCCTTTTTTTTTGCTTTGTATTTACTGCTTTATGTGGAATCATATGTCTCACATTTGACACCGTGTCCTGCAGAAGAAACCCGGTCTCAAGGTCCTGTGGACAAAATTTTCGCTGAGGTTGTAAAAACAGTGAGAAGTAAGAATTCCACATAAACCAGAATTTAAGGTTTTGTGCTTGCAAGAAATGGCCTTGCCCTATTTCTTATTTACAGTCTATGGTTCTTTGGGCGTAATAAAAAAAAAAAACATCCATCCATTCTTTGTAGGATTTGAGTTTGTACTCACTGTTGCACGGAAGGCGGGATCCAGAGTTCAGTGGGGAAGGAGAAAATCAGATTGGTAGATGAAAAAAATGCTTCACAAGTTCTGAATGCAATTTTTGTTTGCAAAGACCTTCAAATTGAAATGATGCAGTTTTTTTTGGTTGTTTTTTTTTTTTGTCTTTTTTAATCGTGTTCACGATCTCAAAAAGCACTCGGAGAAACTGCCAAGCAACACAACATTTGAAAAGAGTACAGATCTGCTTCAGATGTGCACCGCAGAACAAACGAAAGACTTTGAGTTTTAGCTGTTTTAATTGTGAAAGGACGCAGAAGAAGGGTTTATCAGTAACAACACCAGGACCCGGGCTTGCATTCGGGGTCCCAAAGAGGGAGTCCATGTTTACAGACGTGCCACTCACATCACAGTCTGTGTATGGAAGTTTGTGTCTGTCTGTGCATTTGGAACAATGGATCAGATCACTTGTATTTTTTTTTTTATCTTTCAGATTTGTGTTGCGCTTTTTTTTTCGTACTCTGATTTTGGAAAAAAAAAATCACCTTTTGGGAAAGGTGGTGATTTGGGATGATTGAAATTTTTATTTTTATTTTTGGTTAGTTTATTTTCCCAAAATCTTTGGCTAATTCGAACGTCCAGACGTAGAACGTAGAAGTAATCTCAACACTAATGTTCATTTCTTCTTAAATCTCCCGCCCAATCTTCTGTGTTGTTCTACTGTTTGGGCCTTTTCTAATGCACACATTCAGATATCTTTGGTTTTTTTTGTTTTTTTTTTTATTCATCTTTTCTCTCGTTTGAACCCTGGCAGCTCCTTTCAAACCTGGACGACCGGCCTCTTGAACTGCAGTGTTTTCAAACCATCCCAGGAATTTATTGTCACTGTGACATCAGCAGCCGTTCCTTTTAGCGTTGCATCGTTCTACCTGACAATGACTCAGTTCTGTTCTGATACAGTTCTGACTTGACATGCCAGTAGGTGTTCCTCTCCTCTGCATCGCACCGTTTTCCCCATGGTTCCTTTCTTTTGTAACTCACAGTGAAGCAATCAGTCGTTCTTCGTTTGCAACCCCGAAATTTCCAACGAGACGGATTTGATAAGAAACTTAACGGTTTATCGTGTTCCGAATGCTGCTGCGAAATGTCAAAGCCCACAGGGGTTTTCTGCAGTGTTTTCAGGGCATCCAGAACCGCCTCTGAACATCATCACCAAGTGTGTGAGAAGGAGATGTTTCTTCTTTTATTTCTTTTCCCTGCATGTCAAGTTTTCTTTTTTCTCCCCCATTTCCTCTGCCCGATCCCTTCTCTTGATTTCAATCTGGAAATTATCCAATAGCTTTTATTTAATGTGGAAAAAGAACACAGAAATAAATTATTTGATTTTTTTAATGCTGTAACCAGGGTTGTCGTTTGTCTTTTCAGTTCAAGTCCATTACACTGTGACATCACGATCGTAGATGTAACAAGACACAAAAAGTCCACATTTTTGTAATGATTGAGTTTTCATATCTACATAAAAAAAAAACAGTTCCTATTTTACATCACATCCCAAAATGGCATTATTGCATATTAACAAGCAGGTAAACATGAAGAACATGACATAACTCAAACCTTTTTTTCCCCCACAAAAATAGTGGTTACACGTTTTTTTTCTTTTCCTGTAATTACTGTTACATCAAGTTTTCCACATGTTAGGGAATGAGAAATCTCCACTGGAATGACATTAAACAAAAAAGATTTCTATCTGCATTGATTGGCACGCTCGAAAGAGATGCTGTGCAAACTGAGCCAGCTCAAAAGAAATTAGTTTGGACAGAGATCGCGCTCTGTTTGTGCTTTTCCAGCAAACACAAAGAAATATCTTTGACAAATAGATGCATCGTCGTCTTAATGTTCTTTTAATGCTACATACTTTCGGATGATAGTAGTCAGTGTGCTTGTCACAATTACCTTTGGGGAAAAATATATAATTACATAGACACATAAGTTGCATTAAGGCTTAGACTTGCTTACAGGGAGATGGGCAGAGAACATGAACAGTAACAGTGAGATATGCTACTCTATTTCAACACATTTCTAAACACCAAGTCTAAACGGACAGAAGAGCGGCCTGGTTCTGTTTGACTACAGCCACTTCGACATCTAGCACCGGTCTAAACCGCAGTTAAACACTTAGGCCAAGTTTGCAGTCGTTTGTGTGAACGAGCAGAGGGGAAGAGAGTGGGCCGCAGGTGGAGTCGAGTCAGTACAAGAGTGATGGAGGATGGAGCAGATCATTTTCTAATCTGCTGGTAGTTTCTAGCCAATCCAGGTCGTTCATATGCTTGAATGATTGGGAACTGACAAATACATTCTGAAGAGATTTCCTCCATTTTCAGTGATTGTTAAAAAATGTCAAGGTTTTTTCATGTCTTTAAAGTAACACAGAGACAGAGATCACACCCTCTTAAAAGAAAAAAAAACAAGTTATTGCTCCTGATCTAAAGACAGTTAGAATACATGTACACACTTTTTTCTTTTTTTTTTTCTGATCACGAATGATCCTTGATAGAGAACTCGGAAGGTGCAGGTCGGCAGGTTTTTGCATGTTTTGACAGAGCTTAAGTATATTAGGGCTCACTATTTAAATGCTATGTCCTGCAAAGGACAAATAAAATGGCTTCTTTAATTGTCTGCAATAATTAGAAAATGTATTTACACAAACAAAGCTGACTCCAGGTCAGCTACATCAGATTTACACTGAGAGTATTTACATTTTTCTTGTTCAACTCCTCCCAGCCCTTTGACCACGGACCCCGATTTTCCACACTGAACCTTTTTCAAACCGATCAGTCAGCCAATATACCCTGCAAAAGCATTTATTTTCCGAGGAGTTATTTTATTGTTTGTTTGTTTTTTTTGTTTTTTTTTAAGAGTCAAAGTGCATCACTCCAACCACGTCAAACCATTAGAGTCAGCATCATCTGACTATGCTTAAAAAAGTGTTTCAGGCAGGGGAAGGTTGGGGGAGTACAGAGCCCACCACTGTGCAGCCTGTGCAAATTGTGCCACATACTCAGTCACACCATGTGGATCAGATGAGTCATGGCCAAAACAGCACAGAGTGATTGGAGATGTGGTCGTCATAGCAATGCTGATGTTGGCCAAGCCTCTTCTACTGGCGCATCAGGCAGTGGTCGCCGTTGAAAAGAAACAGCCTGAAACTGTCTCATCAGAATTCGTCTTCAGAGCTGTCAGCCAGCAGCATAGCCTGGTCTTGGTGGCTGGTGCAGGGCTCTCCAGGCTGTAGGGAAGGGGAAAAAATTTAATTCTAAAAAATTCCAGGACAAAAACATTCCTTTAGAGCAGAGCTTTTATTAGGCCAGGCACCGATTAAATATCTTGTATTTTAATGGACCAGTCATTAAATTGTGGCAGAATAATATTCCTTAATCAAATTAAATTTCCAGTGTTCTGAAATATTTTCCTACCAATAAAATCTTCCTACCCAAATTTACGGTGCATGGGCACAACAAGGTTTTCTCACGTGTGCAGAGCCTATTTCAGCCTTTCTGCTACCGGTATAAAAAGTTGTACCAATCTTGTACCAATGATTGCGTCATTTTGAGTTCATTGTTGTTGTCTTCACTGAGAAAATATTTCCTAATCAAATATAGTTGCATTATTGATGATGGAATCCTAGCCATTCTATTGTTCAGTTCTTTTGTTGATATGGGTATGGATCAAGTGGAAGTAATAGACAGAAGGAAACATTGTTTCTCTGCGGCCCGGCACTAATTCACCCACGGACGGGTACTGGTCCCCGCTCCAGTGGTTGGGGACCACTGCCTTAGAGGCACCTGGAAACAAAGCAATTCCCGAATAAAAGTTTTGATATAACGTCTCAAGAACTCGTGTCAGGTCTTGGTATAAAAGTCAACTTCCTTAGTTTGATGCGTGAAAGTCAATAATAATAATAATATTTACATCAGTGAAGTTGCTGACCTCTGGCTGTCTAATCTTCCTCCTCTGATGCTTGAAGCTGTTCCGTCTCTTTCGGTGAATCATCCTGATGCTGTAGAGGGCGCCGACAATTAGGAGGGCCCCAGTGATGCCAATTCCCACTGGGGCCAACATGCCTGACACATACCCGGCCTGTCAATAGTAAAGACAACAGTGAGACAATAGCAGAGATAGTTGATCTCATTAATAAGTTGCTTTAAAAAAGAACAACTCTTCAATACTGTTTTTTTTTTATTTCAACATTGTAACTTTAGGTTATAACGTTGATAATTAAAGAGAGGAATAATATCGCCTGTTAATTTATCAGCACACACAGGGTGTGAAGATGTACCAAGGACAGAAGGGGGCAGTCTTACCTTTTCCCTGATCAGCTCTACCCAGCTCCGCACTGGAAGATAAATGCCCCAGATGAAGCAGAGCAAGATTTTGTCCACATATATATATTTTTTAAATTTTCTTTAACTTAAAATATCATAGTACCATAGTACAATATCATGTACGCATGTGTAATACTTGTACTTGATACTAGACATACTCAGCCCCTGGTTGCGTTGAACCCAGACGGGAGGAGGAGGGATGAGACTGTATGGAGGCTGAGTGAGGGATGTTTTCGTCGAATCAGTCTGGTTTTCCTCGCTCTCATCTTCTTCTGATTCCTCAGAGTTCTCGTCCTTGTCTTCCTCGTCTGCCTCCTCTGCAGGGAGTCAAACCATTTAACTTAACAGCCGAGAATAAAGGAGCACATTTACGACTGGAAATAAACCGCATGTAACCCATCAGGGAATAAAAGTTGTCTTACCCTCAGACTCCATCTCCTCTAACCCTGATCTAGATTTGTGCACAGGGCGATTGGCTGCCATGGTAACTGTTGTCATAGAGTGCTGGATGAAGGATGAGAGGGAGGGGCCGGCAGTGGGCAAGTACTCGTCAAGGTTGGGTGTCCTCGCAGCAACTGCAATTCCCAAATACAGGATATGTGAATTATTTATTTAGTCAGATTAAAAAAAAACATGTTCTGTTAAAACCATTACAGCAATAAACAATAAATGTGTTTTTATGCATGTACTACATATAATATATATACTATACTATACTATGTCTTAAACCTTACACTGTCATTACAGGAGTTGGAATTAAAAGATACCTTTAGTTTATTTTTGTTTAGTTAATTTAAGGATATCCCTTTCCTTTTAGCTATACTTCTTCTTTTCCTTCCCCTTTTAGGGGTTGCCACAGTGAATTAACAATTTCCCCCTGTCCTCTGTATCTTCTACTCTGACTCCATCTATTTGTCTCTCACCTGGTAGCTCCATCTCTAGGATCATTCTTCTTCCAATGTGTCCACTGTCCCTCCTCTGAACATGTCCAAACCATCTCAATCTGTCTTCTCTAGCTTTTTTCTCCAAACGTTCCTGTCTGTGTTGTCCCTCTAATCACCTCA
This sequence comes from Paraplagusia blochii, assembly GCA_016785265.1. NCBI lineage: Eukaryota > Metazoa > Chordata > Actinopteri > Pleuronectiformes > Cynoglossidae > Paraplagusia > Paraplagusia blochii. The sequence goes on along the minus strand of JAFBJS010055223.1, from coordinate 44,391 downwards.
TTCCTGATCCTGTCCATCCTTGTCTCTCCTGAAGAGAACCTCAGCATCTTTAACTCCTCCACCTCCAGCTCTGTCTCCTGTCTTCTACCTAGTGTTCCTAGTGTCTCTAATCCATCCATCATGGCTTGTCTCATAACTGTCCTGTAAACCTTTCCCTTCACCTTAGCTGACTCTCTTCTATCACAGATCACTCCTGACTCTTCCCTCCAGTTGTTCCATCCTGCCTGAACTCTAATATTCCCTTCTCTTCCACAGTCCCCACTGCTCTGAACAGTTGTGACCTGTATAGTCATTTTTGAGAAAGCATATTATGTAGAAAGTTAACTGCTGTAGCATACTAGGCAGCTTCACCTCTTTCAGTGGGATCATCTGGTTCAGTTCCAGCGTGTGGCTGTGAAACAGACGGAACCACGGTGCCCATCGGTTCCTGGAGCTCCGCACCGGATGTCTGCCAAGGTGACATCCACTCTGGTATCAGCAGGGACGGGGCATGTGAAGGACCATCGCCGTCAGTCTCCACTGTGACCAGCTGCTCCATGTCCACTTCAGATAGAGGCATCCCTCCAAACACAGGCACCGGTGTGAAGCCTGCTGCTGCTGCCGCCTCCCCCGGTGTTCCATCTTCAAACGGCTCAAAGATGAGAGGCAGGGACTCTGATGACATGGTGCCCTCTATGGCTTCATCCTGAGAGAGCGGGTCAACGGTCTCCGCTGCAATTTGTTGTCGAAACCAGCACAGAGGCAGAATGAAGGTCATGATATTATACTGTGGAAATTTCATTGCAAAAAAGGGCAGAAGTGCCGGGGTCCCTTTGTTTAAAGTTGATGAAACATTGACACATTCAAACAGAGATGCTGAGTTGCAACCATGGTTTCTTTACACCAAACACCTCTGGCAGCCGTCGTGAAAATTAACAAGCCTTTTATGCAGGAGACGAGTATAGACGAATCAGTATTAATGGCAGAATCTTGGAGAGGCAGTTAACTCTTCACCTGCTGTTTTCTCATTAGAAGCACTGACACTTTCCAAGAGTATCATTCACTAAGACACAGTGGACGCAGGATTGGAAAAATGTCTCCCCTCAGCCAAAACGCAGCACACGGGGGGCAGTCCAGGTAAAAAAATTGCACATTATTGCATATCTAGAGGCAAAGCCTGTAGTTCAGGACATTCCTCAAGCAGCCAGACAACTGAGGTCCTTTGAAATGAAACCATTTGGGAATTGGAACGTTTTTTTTTGCCATAACTTTGCACGTGAGCTTCAAAAAACAAGCAACTCCAGTGATAATAGCTGGATCACATTTTAGCTCAGGCCAGACTATGTTGATTTATTTCGCTATATTGAAAAATAACCCATCTTAGTTTGGAATGTCTGCTCTGGGAGCATTAACCGTGGGAATATTGCACCTCAGTTCCTCTGTTGGTAAAATTTATACTCGGAATTTGAACTTGATTATGCCTCTCCTCTGCAATCAGAGAGATGGGGAGCGAGAGGTTGGAATCCTCTAAAGAGTTGTTCAGCGTGCCTGGCCTCGAGCATTCGCTGGTAGTCGGATGTCCTTTTCTTTTCCTCTAGACTGGAAGAAGTCAGGAATAGAAAGTAATTAGACTGCTACAGTTCCCAGCTGGGGTTCAATGTGGAGCGATGGCAAGAGCATGTTCCTACTTTGCCATTCATCAAACGCAATCTCTGCCACAAAACTCTTTTTCATTTCATCACTTTTGTTTGATAAATCGTCCCTAAAAATCTTGGGAAAGTGGTCGTCTTACGTTGGCACAAAGACTAACGGAACGTCTCTTACCTCCATCAGTTCTTGTCGCCTCCGTCCACAGACTGTCCAGTCCATCATCTCTCAGCATCAGATTTGGTCCAAATTCTGGTATGAGTGGCTCGGAGAAGGAGGAGATTGTTGCGTCATCGTGGCCCCATACAGTCAGAGGTGTGGACGAGACAACACCGGGACTGTCTGAAGTTGGTCTCTGGACAGTTGAGGGGTTGGACGTTTCCGCATAGGATGACAAGCTTGTTTCTCTTGATGTCCTCATTTTTTCCACGTTCACCTGCTCCGTCCTATCTGCAGGTGGAGGATTTGGTGCACTTCTGTCAGATCTGCTCCCCTCACTTCTTTCTAAGTCCTCTGACAGAAGTGATTCTGACTGTCTGTCAGTATCTCTCATTTCAAATGAGCGCCTGACCTTCTTTACTCGGCTTCTTTGAGTCAATCGCTCCACATGAGCCTCGCTCGGCCATGATCGTCCATCAAGGCTGTCCCCATTTTCTGCCTGCACCGTTGCAGCTATCCCCTCAGGGCCAGCCCCTCCTGTTGTATCTCCATTCAGTATCAGGCCACTCGCGTGTTCTGCTTCACTCAGTCCAGACTTCATGTACTCATCAACAGTCACTGTTGATTGGTCCCGATCCCCATCGCTATTGCTGTCCCGCGCTGACGTTAAGAAGACAGGGGTCCCGGAGACGCAGAGACAGGTCCCAGCCAGTAGAAGGCGGTAGAGCAGCCCAGACATCAGCATCTCCGTCTCGTCCGGGAGCCTGCAGAGAGTGGACGTGAGACACAAATGCTAATAAGCTCAACTGAGGTGCTCACACTCGTCTGCAACTTCTGTGCTTTGTCTCCCGGCAGTGTTGTGATCAGAGAGCGAGACAAAGCAGAGCAGGAGGCGTCTGGAAAAATTAAACAGGTGACATTAAGGGAACTTTGTAGAAGACAACGAAGCAAAGCCTTTCTTCTCGTCTGATGCTGTAATCGTAAAAATTGTGATGAAAACAAAATAACAACAACAAAACAGCTTTTTATGCACTCGTCTCTTCACTGTGTATAAACCTCAGATAAATGCACGTGCAAACACGCAAAACAAACACCACTATGTTCTCCACTCTTGACTAAAATATTATAATAATTGATATTTTTACATTATTTTTGAAGATATTTGTTGCTCAGAAAACGCAAGTATGCAGAAATCTGGTTCTCTATAAAAATCTTTGAGGTGTTATTCTCGTCATTTCCCTAATAGTAACATGATGTACTGGGTGACACCCTGTCTGCTGAATCAGACTGATGGAAGACATCATTGCAATGTCATAATCAATGCAAGTCATTATTCTACAGTGTTCCCTTTTAACACTCTCATCACAAATATCCACCATAAATGCCTGCAGCCAGAATGTCCATGCAGTCCACCACCACCTGACCACATAATCTCTCCAGCATTTTTGGCTGCATGCGGTTTGAACATCGTATTACACAATCTGGCTGCAAAGACTCAACAATAAACACAATGCTTGACGTTGCATTTCACTGAAGCCTCAATGCACACTCACTACAATGCACAGACAGCGATACTAACATGTTATCAACGTCAGTCGCATACACATGTACATGCACACACATACAGTATATAGAGCTAAAAATAAAGGTGGTTTTTACCTTTGGGGAGTTTGTGCAGGGTTGGAGCCCGGATGATGCTCTGCGCCTCATGCGACGTCTTACGCAGTTGGTGTGGAATTGAGAGGAATCCAGGTTAGACCAGGGAGGAAATGGGGAAATAAGAGATGCTTGTTGTTGTACAGCTCACCGTCACTGGCTGTGAAGTGTCTGCGTAAGTCCGCCTGCCTCCTCTCTCCTTCTCTCCCTCTCTCCCTCTCTCTTTCGTGTGTTGGAACAGAGGCTTCAGATCTGCAGGATTGGTTCAAGTCGCACGTTTTTGTCCTCGATTTATGATCAGAGTCCATCCTTTAAGATCTGTTTGTGTGCCTGTGGTTTTAATATAAAGTCTTTTTCATAGAAATGTGGGCGAATGTTTTCTTTACAAAATAAATAATAATTAAGTGAAACATAGTTCTGCTTGCTTCAGCAAGATAATTATTTCCTGCATATGAGGCAACGCAATAAATCCTCGTTTGCACAATGCACTTTAGAAAAGATATATTTACGGGTTTTTTTTTTACAGAACATATATCAAAACAAATTTAAATGAAAAAAAATACATATTTAATATCAATAATATATAATATATTTACATTAACAACAAAATCCAATGCAAAAGAATAAGCTTCTTATTCTTAATGTTTCTAATGTTTATTAAAGTATTGTTTTAATAAACACATCTTATTAGGTTTATATATTTATGTGAAATTATTGCTTCTGTATTTGCCTTCTATGGCAAATACTAAATACTACTTCATCGTGTGTCTTTTATTGCACTGCTATGATAAACAGTTTTACATTAGATTCCAGTAAATTCCATATTCTTCAATCTCCAATACAATGGTTTTCTAGCATGATTATTAATTTTAGATATTCTGTGAAGTGTAAGTAATAACTGTGTAAAATTTAGTCAACAACCTTTGAAAATATAATGTATCTTTGTTTTCTTTTGCTACTGTCTGCGGTTAATCACTGTGATTACAGTCACATGGGCCTGTGTGATTGGTCTGACTCATTATAGTTTCCCTTTCACTAAGTCTGTTTTGTGATCACTGTTCTGTTAAGAACGTGTGGTCAGTTTGTTTTGTAGCCCATGCCTCAAAAATAATGTTTTTGAGAAGTTCATGCCCTGGATTGTGCCACATTTCAGTAGTTACCATCTGCAGGGGTCTCCTCAGTGGTTCCCGAAGCTGCTCGTGTCACTCAGCACCCTGGGTATATTTGCCCCTCTCCCTCACTGTGCCGCCGTGGGATCATTAATTGTTTGGTGTGTTTTGTGCTTTATGCTGTTTTTGTAGCTCTTTTATGTTTTTATGAAGTCCATAACATAAACCTGATGCACCTGAGAAGAGTCTCCCTTGTGCTGCCTTCGGAGGGTTTTTAATTGGTGTACTGTTCATTGAATAATATCATTTGTTACATTTCCAAGAAAGACTATTTCAGTGCAGAAGCAGGATATTATGCATTAATGTTAAACTGTCAATGTTAACTTGGGGAAATTATATATATATATATATTTCATGATTTATCATGTCTGAGAAGTTTGTTTATTTTACAATGCACTGTAGAAGCATAAAATTAATGTACTGTTATCAAACAACTTTCTAAATAAATCAATAATCAATAATAATTAATTGTTTGAACAATGGGCATGTCAAACCATGGAGACAGATTACAAGGTCATTTTGATTTTAAAAATATATTTTTATTGCTTAAATGGACATATACTGTATCATCTTGTTGGTCATATTACATTCCTACCTTTGCTGTGCCCTTAAATACATCTTTAATTTTCTTGTACATTTAATTTTTAATTTATTTATTTTGTATTCACTTTCGGGTAAAAAGATTTTTAGTCAGGCACTAACATCTGACGTCACAGCTTCCAACAGGACCCACCCTAACCCAACAGGAAGACTTCAGATTTTTTTTTTCCTCAATAGGATGTTGCAGATTTGCTGCTGCTGCTCTCACTGATTATCCGCCCACTGTGCCGTTAGATTAAAACGATGCCATTATTCGATGGTTTGGGAAGTGGGGGAGAGAAAACCGCAATTGTCATCGATATCGGTGCAGCGTTCACAAAGTAGGTGTAACTGTTTATGTCTCCCTGCCATTAGTTCGCTAGTATGCTAATGCTAGCGATGTTTATATTAAAAAGAATCCTTAGTTTTAAAACTCAAACTCTCCTTATTAATCAAAGTAAAGTAATGTGACATAAATATCGTCTGCATAACACTTTCAACATATGTATATTTAAATTATGTATAACACATTCAACCTATGTATACTTGTATTGTTATTACATTTTCTTCTATTACATTTTCCTACATGTTTAATAACTATGTTATTGGTATATATGTATATATTTTATTATTTTTATTATATCTTATTGTTTTGGAGTTACTGTAAAGGTGTGTTTACCCCTCGGGGGATGAACAATAAACATTTTTTTCTATTCTAATACTATATATATGCATTTTACAGAGTGTTAAATAATCCCAAAGGCAAAACACATGATAGTCAGTATATACACATGGTACATTTTTTTTTTAAAGATATAATGAGTCCTTTGTGAGTTTCTCTCCCATGAGCTCCAACATGGCGGTTTGTTTCTATCATGTTTTTTAATACAATATGTAATAGTTTTATTGATAATTGCAGATACAATGCTGATTAGAAAAATTACAGAGAGAATCTCCCTCCATTGCAGCTCACTTGAATTTTTGTTTGTTTGTTTGTTTTGTGTAAGATGTGGTTTTGCAGGCGAAACGGGGCCAAGGTTCATAATTCCGAGCGAGATTCGGAAACCGGGCCAACAACAGGTGAGATATTTCACTGTCTTGGTCCTGATGTGGTGTAATTGAAGATTACCAAGGTATCATTGACACTTATGGTCGTCTCTCTGTTTCAGCCTATCAAAGTTGTTCAGTACAACATCAACACAGAAGAGCTCTATGCCATACTCAAAGAGTTTATCCATATTCTATACTTCAGGTGAGTCTGTCCCGCTCTGGTCAAGTTCCAAATGTATGTACTGATTACAAGTTTTAGTTTTTAAGTTTTCTTTTTATTTGTCACAGACACTTGCTGGTCAACCCTCGAGACAGAAGGGTGGTTATCATCGAGTCCATCCTTTGTCCTTCTCACTTCAGAGAGACTCTCACCAAGGTTTTCTTCAAACAGTTTGAGGTAACATGGTCAACCCAGCAGAATTTTTCTAAAGCAACCTTCTCTCTTCTCATTTTCCTTCCGGTTTGTCCATTTTTTTGTGGGTTGCCACCGCAAGTCAACAATTTCCATCTCACTCTTACTTCTGTATTCTCAACTCTAACTCCAACTACCTCCATGTCCTCCCTCACTGCATCCATCAATCTCCTCTTTGTCTCCTACCTGGTAGCTCCATCTCTAGGATCATTCTTCCAGGTCCAAAACATCTCAATCTGGCTTCTCTTGCTTTTTCTCCAAACCTTACTGTCTGTGTTGTCCCTCTAATCACCTCATTCCTGATCCTGTCCATCCTTGTCTCTCCTAAAGAGAATCTCTGCATCTTTAACTCCTCCACCTCCAGCTCTGTCTCCTGTCTTCTGCTGTTTCCTAGTGTCTCTAATCCATCCATCATGGCTTTTATTAAAGGAATACCTGATAATAATTATGTATAGCACATTATGTGGTCCAGTTTTTGGGAGATATGAATACTTTTAGGAAAATTAACATTTTTTCCATTTACAGTTTAGAAGGTTTACAATAACATAATTTATATTTAAGATATAAAATAAATCTGAGTAGTTTTATGCAGGTTTTTGGTAGATTTTGACTGTTGATGGCTTTGCACAGGTTCCCTCCATACTCTTTGCCCCGAGCCACCTGATGGCCATCATGACGTTGGGCATCAACTCTGGACTGGTGATGGATTGTGGCTACACAGAGACACTGGTGCTCCCTGTATCCTTTGAATCTTCATGTAGTACAGTGGTGTCAAAGTCATTTTTAGTTTGACAAGAAGACGACTAGGCTGTACAAAATGACTTGGTGGGCCACATTTAGCCCCCAGGCTTTGATTTTGACCCATATGATGTAGTATTTTTTAACGGTGTATTTAGGTCTGGATTAATATTATTGTTGTGAATTGAATGTTTTAATATTAACATGTGTTTTTTGTGTAAACAATGCATTTTTTTTTACCTTAGCCACATCCTCAGGTTTATGAGTGCACTCTCATTTTACCAGCCTGGGAGTCTTTACCTTTGGGAGGAAAAGCCATTCATAAGTGAGTACCAGAACAAAATGACTTTCAATATTATCACAACTACATTGTGAGCGAGTTCCTCTTTGCGTCTTATTTCTGATGCCCTGATGCCTTTATGTCTGTGCTGTAACCGTAGAGAGTTGGACGGACTTCTCGTGGAGCAGTGCACTGTGGACACAGATACTTCCACTGGGCAGAGTGTACCAGCTGTCATAGGTAATTAGTGAAACACACACCAGGCACCATCTGCCATTGTCTCCCTAATAATAGGTGAGCTTGTGTTGTGCATACGGACTGATAGAAAGCACAAAGACGTTAATGGCCTTCACACCATCGAGTTTCACCTCCATAAACATAACCAAAAATCTTGAAGTATCTGCAAAGTGGGGAAGAGCAGATAATCCATATTTTTATCTATCGGACAGTATACCTTCCCATATGGTCGCCCCATGAGAGACGTTCATTCCATGGCCTAGATTTGTTCGACAAACTGCAGTGTTAGCTTTTACTTTACAGTTGCTGAATCTGCAGAGTCAAAAATCTCACTTGAAAATAAAGAAGAGGAAATTGGTGAATCTGAGCTGTTTTTGTTTTCTTTTTTTAATATACATTTAATGACTTTCCCTCAGGGTCCATTGGGGAGGACACAGTAGAGGACATTAAAGGTGGGTTTGACTGAGTGGCTTTTCTGGTTGCGAAGTGTTCGTTTGTGAGAAGATGAGCTTTTGAAAGTCATTACACAAATTAATTGATCACTTCTTACTGTGCTGCAGTGAGGACGTGCATCGTTAGTGACTTACAGCGGGGACTCAAGATTCAAGAGGCCAAATTCAATCTGGATGGCACAGCAGAGGTGAACAGCTGTTTTTTTTTTGTCTTTGTTATTAGTTTGAAGATGTCAAGTTTTGTTTTAAGACATAAAATGTCATTGTAGCGTCCAGCTCCTCCACCTGATGTTGAATATCCACTGGATGGACAGAAAATCCTTCACATCAAGGGGTCGATTAGGTACCAGATCTTCTTTCTTTTCATTTCAGCTTGTCCCCTTTTTTTTTTAGGGGTTGCCACAGCAAGTCAACAATTTCAATCTCACCCTGTCCTCCCTCAATGCTTCCATCAATCTCCTCTTTGTCTTCCATCTGGTCCAAACCATCTCAATCTGTCCTCTCCAGCTTTTTCTCCAAACCTTCCTGTCTGTGTTGTCCCTCTAATCACCTCATTCTTGATCCTGTCCATCCTTGTCTCTCCTAAAGAGAACCTCAGCATCTTTAACTCCTTCACCTCCAACTCTGTCTCCTGTCTTCTACCTATTCCTAGTGTCTCTAATCCAGCCATCATGGCTGGTCTTACAACTGTCCTGTAGACCTTTCCCTTCACCTTATCTGACTCTCTACTATCACATGATAGATTAGGTACCAAATCATAAAATGTATTGTATATCACCTCTAGTGCGACAAAAATAAGTCTCTCTGAATATAGTTATAGACATTGATCTTAATTTTTGCTCTGTGAGAGGCTCACAAGTCTTATGTCTTTAGGGACTCTGTGATGGAGATCCTGTTTGAACAGGACAACGAAGAAAAGAGCGTCGCATCTCTGATGCTTGATGCTCTCGTCAAGGTGGGTCATTTTGAAAAGTAATTTTTTACATCAAATACTTTGTGCTGTGTGAAGATGTTACTTGTTCGGCAGGTATTTATCGCTTATATATGACCTAAGGATAGCATGTAAAACTTTGATTATGTTTAGCTTAATTCACTGATTATTCAGAAATATAATTTCTCCACCATATGTGTCACTGGACTAAGTCAGAGATGAGTAACCGGGAACACTTTCTTCCCGTCCACATCAGCACACCACGGCCTAATTAATCTTAAAGTTCAGCAGCAGCAGACACTTCCTGCACCTCAAGCAGGAAGTTTAAACCGCTACTAGTGCAGTACTCCATTCAGGAGTGGCTGAACCCCCAGCAGGTCCCCGGAGGCATCAGCACACACACACAGTGTAGCAGCGCTGCAGTAAAGTTTTACACAGCAGATGTCATCCATCACAGTTTGCTGTGGTCTGCACTTGTCCTCATAAACCCAGCGTTCTCCATCTCTTCTCTCCTGACGTTACTGAAGACACTGGCGTCTCACAGTTGTCCAAAATCCCTGTTTTCCTGTCCTGTGTCCTCTTAAGACAAAACCTGCCTGCAGCTGCTTTTGATTTGCTCAATCTGTGCCCGTTTGTGTTCAGTGTCCCATCGACACTCGCAAAGTGCTCGCCGAAAACCTGGTGGTGATCGGGGGCACGGCCATGATGCCTGGCTTCCTGCACCGTTTGCTGGCGGAGATACGCCTCCTGGTGGAGAAGCCCAAGTACAGCGTGCTGGCAAGCAAGAACTTCTGTATACACGCACCACCCGCCAAACCGAACTGCACCGCTTGGCTCGGAGGTCAGATGTTACTCCAGAATTCATCACAGCATTTATAGATGACATGTTAATAAATCCTCTGTTCACAGGAGCCATTTTTGGGGCCCTTCAGGACATCCTGGGCAGTCGGTCTGTATCACGGGATTATTACAATCAGACCGGTCGCATCCCAGACTGGTGCTGCCTGAGCTCTCCTCCGCCCGAGTCTCTATACGATGCAGGAAAGACTCCTCCTCCTCTGATGAAGAGAGCCTTCTCCACAGAGAAGTAGAGTTTGTCGGAACTCTTTCTTCCACCCTGTTAAAAAAAAGCAATGCATTTATGTAACATATCAACATTTTAGTGGTTACCAGTCCAGTAGAAGTTTTTTTTTTTTTTAAGAAGAGATTGATGACTGTTTGAGGATCAGCTGAGCTGTTTCTTTTGTCAGGCACAGACGGAGCAGATGCTGAGGTTTAATGGCGTCGTGCTCCGGCGATCCCGGTTTGAAGATTGTTCAATTTCCTTCGCCCCCAGTTTAATTAAGCAAGACTGAGAACTTCATCGTCCACACTCTCCTCCTGACACAGAAGCTCTTTGTGTGGCTTTAAATCATGTTTTCTGCTTTTACGTCTAGCGGAAATGTTTTGATGAGGATTCATTGGAAACCAACTCACTCAATACTGACAAAACGATGCCATCATCATGATTTCACATTATACTGATAATAACAGGTCTCCCACTGACAATAAATAACCCTCAAATTCTGAAATGGTATTAAAATGCTTTATTTATTTGCACTTTGTCTTGTGAAGTTAGTTTCATGTATTAAAAATCCTGTAAACACTCAAATATGTGTTCTTTGTCTTGTTTTTGCCCGAAAATAATTCTGTTTTTGATTACATTTGTCAACTTTTTTGAAACCTTGTCAAATACATGCTACAATTTGCTTAATTTTAACTCCAAGCCATTCAGGATGCCTTAAACCAGGGCAAACTAAGGCCCGGGGGCCGGATGTGGCCCGTCAAGCGTTTCAATGCGGCCCGCCAAACCTTGTCTGAAATAATAATTTATTTGTTTATTACCATTATACTTCTGCCTTTTCCCAGTAATTCCTGCGTTTCCCCCAAAAGATGATGACAAAAGCTATAAGAAGTTTAGCATCTTAGGCATTCATGTCAAACTGAAGGCCCGGGGGCCAAATCCGCCCAGCAAAAATAATTTGGTATGGCCTAATAAGTCAACAATTTCCATCTCCTCCTGTCCTCTGTATCTTCTATTCCAACTACCTCCATGTCCTCCCTCACTGCATCCATCAATCTCATCTTTGTCTCCTACCTGGTAGCTCCATCTCTAGGATCATTCTTCTACCAAATATAACCACTGTCCCTCTTCTGAACATGTCCAAACCATCTCAATCTGTCTTCTCTAGCTTTTTCTACAAACCGTCCTGTCTGTGTTGTCCCTCCAAACACAATACTCATCAGTCTCATCTTCAAAAAAAAATACATTCTGCATTTATAAGTGTTCAGAAATGTCACAAATTCCACTATCATCTTTATTAAAATTGTTGTAATGTTTTGGTAAATTTAGATGTGGTAGGGGTAAAAGATAGTGAGAAAAAAAAAGACCTTTTCATTCACGGTTTCCATGAATGTGTCCCATATTCTGTTTTCAACCCATTTCCTACCGGGCTGTTAGTGTGCTGGTGCGTGTCCCAGTTTATAGTCGCGTCTGTTTGGCCGCTCGGGTCTCATTCATCACTCAGACTGGCTACTTGAGACTTGGGAACCATTACCAATACCCATAAAGCATTTGCAGCACAATGCTGGCAAAACATTCTGGGAATATGTTTACAATTTTCCTTGTGAACGCTGTTGATCCAGTAACCTTTGGAATACAGACTTTTCCTTTCCTTTTGATTAAACACAGTGTGATTAAGGAGCCTCATGGAACATTGTCATTAGATTCTTTTTTTTTTTTTACTCTTTGTCCTTGTTGGAAAAATGTCCTTGGTTCATGTGATTTTAATGATGTATAGTGGGGGGTTTTTGTGTGTAAAAACATCAAGCCGATGTTCCATTTCATTTATTTTCATGAATCAAACCTATTTTTTTTTAGTCCGTAGGGATTTTGGGAAGGAGAACAAACCCTTTGTTCGCTCCAAGTGCATGTTGACATTGAGTGTCCTACCTTTGCACACGGGGGGGGAGACTGAGCTGCGGTGTGCAAATCTACAGATTTTCTATTTTGGGCAGATGATTGAAGACGGCAACAGCTTTGACATGATGCTCAGGCATCTGCTGCACGAAGCCTCCTCTGCTCATTGAGAAAATGTGCAAATGTCTCTGTACACTCATATAATCTCGTTTTTTTCTCTGTTTCATTCTTTTTTTTATGTAGTGTCTATTTTATTCAATAATTTTGGATGCAGAAACATTTCTTTCACAAAGCAAGGTCATTATAATAGTCCTCCGAAGCAGTGACCTACTTTTTGAGCCACAGCTTAGACCAAAATGTGCTTCATCTGAATTATTTGCTCTCGTATTCTCCTTTTGGCTTATCCCTTTTTATGAGGTTCCCAAAGCGAGTCAACATTTTCCATCTCACCCTGTCCTCTGTATCTTCTACTCTAACTCCAACTACAACCTGTCCTCTCTCACTGCATCCATCAATCTCCTCTTTGTCTCCTACCTGGTAGCTCCATCTCTAGGATCATTCTTCTACCAATGTATCCACCGTCCCTCTGTGCCCTCATGTCCTCTGGACATGTCCAAACCACCCCATCTGGCTTCTCTCGCTTTTTCTCCAAACCTTCCTGTCTGTGTTGTCAGTCCCTTGCTCTAGTAGTTTTTATGATAGAACACTGGGTCCTCAAAATGTTGAGACAAGGTGTTTAAAAATCCTTAAAAAAAATTAAATTACCATTATAGTTTGAGAAAATACATGTTTTAATACATTACAAAATGTAAGATGTTCCTGTTTTTATGTGGGTCTGATAAAAACCACCTGCATTATCTGCTGCAGTTGAAGGGGAAACTCCATCCTCCCCTGATGGGAACTGGGACGAGCTCATCAGTGTGGTTCCCAGACCAAGAAGGCTGCAGCTGTCCGTCTGACCTCTGACTATCAGACCAGGATCTGTAAGCAAAAGGGAAACTCCCCAGACATTGGCATTGGAGTGTTTTCCAAATAAAACATCCATCCACCCATGGTTTGGTCCAGTGCTGCTGATTCTTCAAAATAAAACAAGTTTGATTTCTCAAAACCTGCACAGTAGTTTCTGATCGCAGGCAACGTTTTTCTTTGTTGTCTCCTCCTTCTACTGGAAGCTGTTTGTCTGCACACATCGGTGCAATTATCCTGTAAAACACGCAGAGTGTGTAAACACATCTGAGCCCCTCCTCATAAACAGGAGCAAAACCTGGATGCTGGTTGCCTACGCTGCACAATCAGCCGACAGGAGCTGCAACACGGACGATACGGCTGCACCTGTGTTTCCCATCCCATTATCCCGGGATGCTAATGAGAACACACGCTCCACAAGAACCCCGGTGTTTTTCAACAGCGGGGCACATTTTAATTAGCCTGGAGAGTTGTTTGTGGCACGCTTACCAAAATATAACAACTCTGACTGACACATTATCAGAAAAAAAAGGCATCTCTTAGTGGATCAGTGTGTCACAGCCCAGATTTAGGAGGAAAGATCAGAGACATTCCGAGTGTTTTGGGCTCAGTTTCACAGAATATGAACAGGGCAGCTTAATTTGGAGATTGCAAGACTAATCCCAAGGATCTATGGTACTAAAATAAGTGAAAATGGACAAATAACTTTGGAGTTTTATCAAAACCAGAAGTATAAATATTAATTTTACTATTTACTGTGTTCACAGACCTTGCCAAGGCTTGAAAGAAAAGTTGAAAAAAACGATAAGTTGAGATATCACACAACAGTCACATTGTGCAAAACTGGACATCTCACCAAAATGATGAAAAGTCATTTATAAACGGCTGACATGGCTGTGGAAATGCAACACTGGCATCTTTTCATCGTCTTTTATGACAGTGATGTCAAACCCAATTTGATAGAGGGACAAAATCAGGGACCAAACTTAATATATATAATATATAATATTGTGCAAGTTTGTTGGCGAGTCGCTGGAGCAGCCACCCACCATTTAGTATAATCTTGTGGGCCAAATATAATTATTTTGTGGCCCAGAACTGGCCCCCGGGCCTGAGTTTTAATCCACACTAACCACTCTCTCTTTAAATATCTAGTCATTGATTCAACCTATGCTTCTGGGCATCAACTTTCTGTGCCTTTTGCATTTTACTTCCTGAAAGTTGTCAGTTTCTTTGCATGGATTTGCTTATACAAAACAACTAATGTTTATTTTATTAAGGGCCAAATTCCAAAGAACAAAATAAAGCTTTGGCTTTAGTGTAAGAAAATAGAAATTGAGGAGTCTTCCACAAATAAATCCAGTCTTAGAACAAAAAATGTGCTGTCAATAAAAGTGGAAAAATGGTGCGACGTCAAATTGATATTTTTTCCAAATCAGAGGAATAAATGGGGAATTTATGTCTACAATAAACTCCAAAATGGACAAATGGAATAGTATAAGTCAGTGTCCTCACTTTGCCTGTTTGTGTACACTTCCTCTGTCCCTTCCTCCCCCCTCTGTGTCTCTCTCTCCCTCCCTCTCTCTGTCTGCATCATTTCTATCTCTTTGAATGATTGTTTTGTGTCAGTAGGTCTTCGGTCCTCAGACCATCCTGGTCAAAATGGAGATGAGAAGTTTCTCAGAACTGCTGTTGATCCTTCTTCTCCAGCTGACACCTGCACAGGTAATAATATCAAAAATAAATAATAATAATATTGTATATCTGTCTTTGTAAAATGGCAAAAACAACTTAAAAAAATCGCTATCCTGGTTAAGAACCATGTGTAGGTTGCAGAAACATTTGCAACTATATTGCACCAAGGATTGCAGCAGCTATTAATCCTGTTTTATTAACTGTTCCGCGCTGGAACACAAAACTTCCACATCATCATAAATATGTGGCTCTGGGCCATTGTGTGTTTTAAAAACTGCTTTTAGGATCTTGGCAGAATTCATGCTGCGTCATGTAAACTTTTCTGTTTATTATGGGTGAAGTTCCCTGCAGACGAACCAGCAGCTGTTCTTTGTCATCATTCTGTCGTTTTAATTTATTTTTTATCTGATGTGTATTCAAGAACACATGTTCTCCGCACCTAATGCTGTTGTTGATTTTGCAAATGTCAGCAATTAAAAAAAAAATCTTTTTAATGAATGTCAATATCTGCACTGCTGTTGTGCCACCACAAGATGGCACTCACCAACCAAATACAGTAGATGGTTTTATCTCTGCACCTGCCAGTGATTTCTTCCAGCAGCTGATCTCATCTGCCTCCATGTCCTTCTCTACTGTCACAACAACGTAATAATGTTCTTTATATCTGTCAACCTCCATCTCTAACATCTTTCTTCCTATGTTTATTTCTTTATTTTTTTTTTTTTATCGCCAGAATTCACTTACGCCAGATAAGGGAGCGCCCAAAGGTAAAAACTGTGTTTGTTTATGTTATTTTCTTTTACCTTAGGTGAGATATGTAAGCTACATTATTACATTACAGAAAAAAAACAAGAAATTCTCACAAAAAAATAAAAAAAGTAATGGAATGTCACATTCTAAGATAAGGACGACATTGTTATACTGGCAGGAATTGAAGAAAGGCACAAAGTTTTCTTCAACAGCTCTGATTTTTTATTTTTATTTTTGGTTTTCATAGCCATCTGCTGCCACCTAGTGGTAGATGATTTTATTGCTCAGCCCGTCATGCATTGAGGAACAAGGATGTGATAATGTCATAAACAAGTAGCACAGTCGTAATGATGACGTCCTCTTCAGTAATGATGCTCCATGAGGTGTTGGTGAAGAGCATGTGTCGTCCCATGGAGCATCTGGTGGACATTGAGCAGGAGCTTCCTGGACTGGCAGGACACTACTTCCTCCCTACCTGTGTCCCAGTGTGGCGCTGCTCTGGTTGCTGTGGAGATGAAGGTCTGGAATGTAGAGCAGTCAAGAAACGCAACATCACCTTACAGGTAGGTATATAGCATGTAGAAGCACAATAGGTAGATCTGTCTGTCTGTCTGTCTGTCTGTCTGTCTGTCTTTCCACGTGTCTATCTGTGTTTGTGTATACCTGCCTTTTATCTGTCTGTTAGTGTATCTGCCTTTTGTCTGTCTATCTGTCTGTCCGTCTTTCTGTCTGTCTGTCCACATGCCTATCTGTGCTTCTGTATGTCTGCCTGTTTATCTGTCTGTCTGTCTGTCTGCCTGTCTGTCCATATGCGTGTCTGTCTTTGAATGTTTTTGTCTGTCTGTCTTTCTCTCTGAGTGTCTGTCTCTCTGTAAATCTGTTTTTGTGTCTATCTGTCTTTCAATCTGTCTGTCTATCTATCTTGTCTGTCTATTTAACTATCTTTCTTTTTGTCTGTCTGTCCGTCCGTCTGTCTGTCTGTTTAATTATCTTTCCTTCTGTCTGTCTGTCTGTCTGTCTGTCTGTCTATCTGTCTCTCTGTCCATCTTTACACACAGATATTTTTCTCTATTCTTCAGGTGATGAAAATTGTTCCTGGGGTTTTTTCCCACCTGACAGAACTCTCCTTCGTGGAGCACGTGTCCTGTGAGTGCAGGTAAATTATATATAAATATATATATATATACATTTCATATTGTGTCCAACAGAGACCAGTCAGCAGTCGTCAACCCTCAGTTCATCTTCCTAACTTTAACACACGGCTGTTTTTTTAATGCACTCTTCTTCCCCTTCACAGCAACAGTGAATCTGTCACCAAAAAACCTTGGATGAGGAAACACAGGACAACAAACAACTGCAGCAAGTAAGAGATGGATGGTGCATTGATCACACACACACACACACACACACACACACACAGACACACACACACACACACACACACTTGTATCAACACTTAATCTTATGATGTTTAGTCGTCTGCAGCTCCATTTATCAGTGTCCAGCAACGGTGTCAGACTAACAAGGACACAGATTAAACAAAATCACAGCGTCCTCTCTGCTGTGAGCCTGGAATGACAATCATCCATTTTACATCCGTACACTGACTCCATACAGACAGGTTGTTAAACCAGCGATTAACCAATCACTGTGTTCTCTGAGGTCATGTGGAGTAGCAAGGAAAACATCCCAGTATGACTCACTTGTTGCTCTGATGTTTTTCACTGTTATTCTCGTTTTACTTAATATTATGAAGCCAAATAAATGTGTTATTGATAAATTTAATTTCCTAGAATGAAAATAAAAAAATTGTCATATATAGCCTCAGACCGATTCCAAGTTACAATAACATAATTTTCTGCAGGAACGATGCGTTCTTTGTGCTCACTCAGCTCACTTTATGCACGATATTACATCCTTTTCTGGTCAGATAGGAACCAAGGGCAACATGTGCTGTGAGTCTGATATTATAGTCGAGTATATTCACTCTTTCCTTCCATAAAGGTCAGAGGAAGTGTGTGTCTATTGTCATCTCCTTCTCCGCCGCCGCCTCTGAGATTCTATTGTGATTAATCATAGATAAACATAATAAAGAAAAAAACTGAAAACCATATGAGCTCTGTGACTTCACTGAGCTCTAGATTTACACCTATGGCCTGAGTAAGAAATAGACTTAGATCAATGAGATCAGCTCATAATAACTCCTCCATTTCTTCCAGTTTCCAAACAGTCACAGCTTGTTTTACTTCAGTGTTCCATGTGAATCAATAACAAACGCTCCCATTACTTCGAAAAGTGTCTATATATAGATGTGAATATAGCTATTAATTTATATTTTAAAAAAGAAGTTCAGTACAATGGGATTAATAATAAAAAATAACCTATTTTTATATTTTATTTATTTATTATTTTATATTTTCTGCTAAATGTCGCCGTCCTCTGGCAACATGAAGAAAAACGAGCACAACGGAGAGAACTCTATTTTTTAAGTAGCGAACTTAGCCGCTTTAGCTCCACGGGTGTTAAACATTACTAAGATAATGAACGGTCGAGATTCAACCTTTTTATGAACAAGTATTATGTATTTTTTCATTTTTTTCTATCGAAACGTATCTATTTTCTTCATGTTCCACAAGGGTAGGGTAGCGGAAGGACACATTTTGTGGAAAAATTTCTATAGCACTGCGGTCGGTTCTTCGGTTTTAGCTCCGCCAACAACAAGTTCCGGCCAGAAAAAGTATGTCCTCTGCTGGTCAAATGGAACAATTACAACTGATGGTCAAATGCTCGTCAGTGATTGGTTAATGATAAACCAGATTTCATTAACCAATCGTTGATGAGCAACCGCACGGCATGTTAGATACGTTACATACAAATAAGAATGTGCTGTTGCACGTCATTGATTGGTTGGTAATTTCAAATATGATACGAATGGAACGAATGAAATCGGACAACTATATGTGTTGGGTCTTTCTAACACGTCCGCTTATGACTCGCGATTGTCTGCAAGATGCGCCCTCTGCTGTCCAAGCAGAGTACCTGCAATATTATAAAGAAAAGAACGAGCCGTGTGAGCTCTGTGACTTCACTGAGCTGTAGATCTACACCTATGGCCTGAGTAAGAAATAGACATAGATCAATGTGATCAGCTCATAATAACTCCTCTATTTCTCCCAATTTATAAACATTCACAGCTTATTTTACTCCAGTGTTCCGTGTGAATCAATAACAAACACTCCCATTACTTCGAAAAGTGTCCATATATACAGTAGATGTAAATATAACTATTAATTTATTTTAAAAAATAAGCAAAGTACAATGGGATTAATAACAAAAAATAACCTATTTTTTATCCATTTTATTTTCTGCTAAATGTCGCCGTCCTCTGGCAACATTATGAAAAACGACCACAACGGAGAGTTCTCTATTTTCTAAGTAGCGAACTTAGCCGCTTTAGCTCCACGGCTGTTAAGCATTATTAAGATAATCAACGGTCGAGATTAAATCTTTTTATGAACAAGTATTATGTATATTTTCAACTTTGTTTTAATTCGTTTTCTTCTATCGAAACGTATCTATTTTCTTCATGTTCCACAAGGGTAAGGTAGCGGAAGGACACATTTTGTGGAAAAAATTCTATAGCACTGCGGTCGGTTGTTCGGTTTTAGCTCCGCCAACAACAAGTTCCGGGCAGAAAAAGTATGTCCTCTGCTGGCCAAATAGAACAATTACAACTATGGTCAAATGCTCGTCAGTGGTTGGTTAATGATAAACCAGATCTCATTAACCAATCGTTGATAAGCAACCGCACAATATGAATTGATACTTTACAAATAAGAATGTGCTGTTGCACGTTATCGATTGGTTGGTAATTTCAAATATGATACGAATGGAACGAATGAAATCGGACAACTATACGTGTGGGTCTTTCTAACACGTCCGCTTAAGACTCGCGATTGTCTGCAAGATGCGCCCTCTGCTGTCCAAGTAGAGTACCTGCAATATGTCCAAGATGTGTATAAGAGACAGGAACTTAGCTGCTTTAGCTCCACGGATGTTAAAAATTATTAAGATAATGAACGGATGAGATTAAACCTTTAAATGAACAAGTATTATGTATATTTTCAACTTTGTTTTAATTCGTTTTCTTCTATCGAAACGTATCTATTTTCTTCATGTTCCACAAGGGTAAGGTAGCGGAAGGACACATTTTGTGGAAAAAAATTCTATAGCACTGCGGTCGGTTGTTTGGTTTTAGCTCCGCCAACAACAAGTTCCGGCCAGAAAAAGTATGTCCTCTGCTGGTCAAATGGAACAATTACAACTGATGGTCAAATGCTCGTCAGTGATTGGTTAATGATAAACCAGATCTCATTAACCAATCGTTGATGAGCAACCGCACGGCATGGTTAGATACGTTACAAACAAATAAGAATGTGCTGTTGCACGTCATCGATTGGTTGGTAATTTCAAATATGATACGAATGGAACGAATGAAATCGGACAACTATACGTGTGGGTCTTTCTAACACGTCCGCTTAAGACACGCGATTGTCTGCAAGATGCGCCCTCTGCTGTCCAAGTAGAGTACCTGCAATATTATAAAGATAAGAATGAGCCTTGAGAGCTTTGTGACTTCACTGAGCTCTATTTACACCTATGGCCTGAGTAAGACATAGACTTAGATCAATGTGATCAGCTCATAATAACTCCTCTATTTCTTCCAGTTTCCAAACAGTCACAGCTTGTTTTACTCCAGTGTTCCGTGTGAATCAATTACCAACACTCCCATGTGGATTTTCCTGCTAATAAATGATCCCTTCTGTCTGAAATGAAGGGAAAAGTACACCTTTTCCCTATGCCCGCCCCTGACTTGGAATGTAAGCACTTTATTTTAGACCAAACATTATCAGTGTTGCAAACTGTTTATAATGAGAAGACACCTATAAAACTGCAGTATTGGACACAGTGAAAATACAGCTGGTTAACTAGAGAGCAGGCTCAGCTGTACACTTTGTATTTAAATAACTTGAACAAAAACTAAATTTTTTTAATAGATAAACGTCAACATTTAGATTTATAATGAAATAAAATGATCTAATAATATTATGATTAGTAATTAATAACAAATAAACGAAACGAACTTCTCATTTTAGTTTAATTACTTCGAAAAGTATATATGTATTTAAATATAACTATTTATTTATGAAAATATTATATATAAAATAAGCCCAGTACAATGTGCTTAATAATAAAAATGAGCATTTTTCCATTTTATTTTCTGCTAAATGTCGCCGTCCTCTGGCAACACAATGAGGAAACGAACACAACGGAGAGTTCTCTATTTTTTTAAGTAGCGAACTTAGCTTAAGTAGCGAACTTAGCTGCTTTAGCTCCACGGATGTTAAAAATTATTAAGATAATGAACGGATGAGATTAAACCTTTAAATGAACAAGTATTATGTATATTTTCAACTTTGTTTTAATTCGTTTTCTTCTATCGAAACGTATCTATTTTCTTCATGTTCCACAAGGGTAAGGTAGCGGAAGGACACATTTTGTGGAAAAAAATTCTATAGCACTGCGGTCGGTTGTTTGGTTTTAGCTCCGCCAACAACAAGTTCCGGCCAGAAAATGTATGTCCTCTGCTGGTCAAATGGAACAATTACAACTGATGGTCAAATGCTCGTCAGTGATTGGTTAATGATAAACCAGATCTCATTAACCAATTGTTGAGGAGCAACCGCACAACATGAATTGATACTTTACAAAGAAATAAGAATGTGCTGTTGCACGTCATCGATTGGTTGCTAATTTCAAAAATGTTACGAATGGAAGGAATGAAATCGAATTGAAACTATACATGTTGGGCTTTCTACCACGTCCGCTTAAGATTCGCGATTATCTAGAGTCGCGCCCTCTGCTGTCTTAATTAAGTACTTGCACGCATCAACAACCAATCGTTGAAGTGCAATCGCACATCCTCATCTGTTTGCAAAGTACCAAAATCGTGTTTTGCAGTTGCTCATCAAAGATTGGTTAATGAGGTCTGGTTTATCATTAACCAATCACTGACGAGTTATTGACCACTAGTTGTAAGTTTTCATTTGGCCAGCAGAGGGCATACTTTTTTGGCCGGAACTTGTTGTTGGCGGAGCTAAAACCGAACAACCGACCGCATTTCTTTGTATATTTTTCCATAAAATGTGTCCTTCCGCTACTCTGCCCTTGTGGAACATGAACAATATAGATACAGCCATTTTCGATAGAGGAAAACGAATGAAAACAACAATTAATGATGATAATCTGATTCAAAACTGTTTTTATCTCAACTTTTCCATAACTTTATCAACCCTTTTATAATATATTTATAACTAAAACAGCACGTTTCGCTACTGTCGCTTAGTGTTGTCGATAGCGCTTTATGGTCTATGTCGCCACAAGACGGCGACATTGGACGGAAAAGAAAAATAAAGAAAACCTTTGAAATGGACAAGAGCCAACGTTTAAACAAAATTGTTCATTTGGAAAATTAATTATTGGACCACTATGTCATGGACCACTAACTCTGGGTTAATAACTAATTAGAAATAAATAAGAATGAAGCACACAGAAAATACAGTATAATGAGGACCAAAAGTGCAGTGTCATATATATGTAAACAATGAGCAAAAAATGCTACATTAAACTCTTTGACCCTTTTCAACGTAATAATACAAAAGCACAATATTGCAGAAAGAGATGTTTACAAGTGGCTAACCCCAAACAAAGTCTAATTGTACATTAAAGTACAATAAAAGTATTTAATGGTATATTAAACTATTATTAGTGAAGTAACAACTGTTCATGAAATGGCTTGTCTTTTTGCCAACTATGTTTAGTATTGTGTTTTGTATGACACTTAGATGGCACACATCTATTTAATTTATTTAACCATTCATGTATCTGTGTGTGTCTTCGCAGGTGCCAGTCCTCCACAAAATAACTGATTAATGTGTCTGCACTAAGATAAACATGGGAGCTGATTATGGACCAGTGCATTCTGGGAATGAAGGATTCATGATGAAAACCTCTCAGATCCATTAATTAATTAACAATAAACTAAGTAACTGTAACTTAGTTTATTGTTAATTAATTAATAGTTAATTGTGGATTTACTGACTTAAATGTGTGCTGGTGTTTTCAGAATAAACTGCATTGCAATTGACATGATTGCCTTCCACCTCTAAACGAGTTAGGTTATTGAATATATACATATATACAAATATATAAACATATATATATATCTATATATACATATATATCTATATATATATATAGTGTATACTTCTGCTTTTAACTGCCTAAATTAATGTGTTGGTTTTTTTTTATGGATCCCTAACTTATGTCTAAAAAAGTGGCTAAACTACTACTGTTAATATACCTGAGCTCGTGAGTACAGGCTGATCTGAGGCCAGTGTTTTGTTTTCTACTCAAACACATCTTTCCGGGGTAGCTCCGGGATAACTGGTTTATTATGTAACACACCAGAACATTACGTTCAGAATCTCGCTTTACAAGTGTCCCCCAGACAGCGCTCACGCGTGGGAGACGCCGCACTCCACCATACATCCCAATTCCTTACTACACGCCGAACATTATGTCCTCAAGTTGCCATACATTCGGCACTCGTCACGTTTTTACACTGCTGCTTCGATTGACCAATCACAAGCCAGGGATTCCAGCAACTATATGACGTGGTTTCATGACCGACGTAACCACGCCCTTGACTTCCAAATACGGCATACGGACTCGGGCACAATTCTTATCCGTTTGACTCGCATTTTTTCGGCCGCAAGATTTTCTCGGTCGGTCAGCGGAAGCCGGAAGGCCGACAAAAGCCCAATTTTACGTCAGCGCAGCGCGGAAGATAATAAAAATTCCGGCTACTGTGTTGTGGAGCTGCCGTGTTCTGCATGTGACCGACCGAGACAGGGGAGGAGCGCTATGTCTCGTGTACGCTGCCGTGGAAGGAACACAGCGTTCTAGTACGGAGGAAAGAAGCTGCTGATGCTGCGGCCACACACAGGAAGATAACCGACACTAGAAGGACGTCCACCCGGCTCCGAGCTCAGCGCGACCCGCAGCCACAGAGGAGCGGTCGTCGGAGGTTTTCTCCCGTCAAAGTAAGGATGTTATTATCAATGTTGTGTCATGTGTTTTTCACTGTTTGACTCAGCGTGAGTTTAACTCTGAATGCACACCCCCCCAGCTTAACGATCGGAGCTGTTGTTTTATTGTCGTCAGTACTGTATTTGGGTCAATTATGGGTAATGACGTCAGAACTATATAATCTATTTATGTTTTATTTAATTGTACGATTTTGGTGCTGAGTCCATCTGTTATAGTAGAGATCCGATATAGTAGAGATTACATCTCATTCAAGATAGCTCTGCCAAGTAATGTTACTTCGTTGATTGGTTATATTATAACTGCAAATATTCAGATTCAGAAAACTTTATTTATTTTACGTGGGGCAATTATAGCGTGAATATAAGTGAGAATAATATAGGTATTGAGTCAGACATACAGCATGTGTTGTGTGTTAATATAGAGAGTAAGATATCCAGTTTATATAGGTAAATATATAGAGTTTTCAATCTAGGTAGATCACTTCAACCTGGTCATTAGAAAAGTAGCTCACAAGACAAAAAAGTGTGGACACCCCTGCTTTATAGACACTAGAAATAGGTAGAAAACAGGAGACAGATGCTGTTGTTGTGTTTAGGAGAGACAAGGATGGACAGGATCAGGAATGAGGTGATTAGAGGGACAACACGGACAGGAAGGTTTGGAGAAAAGGCTAGAGAAGACAGATTGAGATGGTTTGGACATGTTCAGAGGAGGGACAGTGCATACATTGGTAGAAGGATGATCCTAGAGATGGAGCTACCAGGTAGGAGAGGAAGTGGAAGAGGATACAGAGGACAGGGATGGAAATTGTTGACTCGCTGTGGCAACCCCTGAAAATAAAAAAGACAAGCCAAAAGGGAAAGAAGAAGGTTGAGTTTTCTTGCTTAGAGGATGTTGTTTTTTTTTCACTCTCTCAGCAGGTTCCACCGCTAAAATAAACAAAATCAACTTTTAATTTCCATCAACTAATCAATTCAACATTATTGGGATATTGAAACCTTCTCTGATATGTTAATTTTATTTATTTATTTGTGATTTCTTACTGTTGCTGCTTTTGCAGAGTTGTTTGGCATAGGACGCTGTCAGTGCAGCAACAGAAGAAGATGAGCACCAAGAGGAAGGCAGAAACCCATTCAAGGGCATCAAACAAAGCATACACAAGAGACTCCGAGCGAGACTCTGGCTTCTCAGGTTTGACCTTCACATTTCAGTTTTGTTATGGTTTCCCATACGCTGTCAGTAAACACAATAACACAATCTATTTTTTTTTTCCCTCCCTCCCTAAAGATGCCAGCTCGGAGCATCTGAGTGCGATGGACACCACAGACTCTGAGGACTCACAGCGCCCTGTTGCACAGCAGGGATTACGGTCTTCTGGGTCGGGGCGTCAACCCTCTCAGATGGCCGTAGTCGGGGGCTCATATTCTAATATGTCTCCTATGATTATAATGAACAACGTTCTCCTGAAGCAGGTAATGTACAGACGTATACATTGACACTTATACCTGTCTGTCTGTCTACCGGTCTGTCTACCTATCTATCTACTCTGAAAGTTTTATTTACTTTTGTTACTGTGGATTGCAGCCTGGAGACAACCCTCCTGCCCTGAAGCCCTGGAGCTTTAGTCCCACAGTTGAAGTGGTTCAACAACCTCAGGTGGTGTTCCTTCAACCTGTGGTCTCTAATCAAACTTCGCCCGCCCACAAAGACGCTTCCTCCAGACCCAAACGCTCCAAGAAGTATCTTCCCATTCTAAAATCCTATCCCAAGATTGCACCACATCCCGGGGACAGCTCCTCAGGGAGGGGGACATCGTGTTCTTCCTCCTCTACGTCGTCATCTTCTTCCTGCACTTCTTCTTCTTCCTCCTCCTCTTCCTTGCGGTTGAAGAGTGGTAGCCATTTGTCCTCCAACCAGCATGAGCACCACCAGAAAGAGAAACAGCTAAGAACCATGTGTGGTAGTGTCAGCAAAAATGTTTCAAATAGCTCCAGTCTTTCCGGTACTCCCAACTCCATGTCTCCTTCGCTCCAAAACCTCAACTCTACCTCCACTCCAGAGACCAGTGTCTGCAGTAGTCCGAGCGTCGAAAGAAGTCCATCAGCGTTGAGTCAGTCAGAGTTCAACGCGTCCCTTCCTTTCAACCAGACTTCTAAATGTCAGTTGCTTCCTTTTCCTCAACTAGACACTCAGGAGAAACTGTTAGTCGAAGGCGACCAGGGTGACAGCGACGCCGAGACCAAACGGAAGCGTTTCTGCAACACCTACAACATTCTGAGCAAATCTGGCCTGCTTGACATTACGCTCCGCACCAAGGAGCTGCTTAAACAAAACCGACACACCCAGAACGACCTGGACAGGCTGAGAGAACACACGGACCTCTTCCTCCAGGCTCTGCGCAACGGTGACAGTAGCATATGTGGGAAACTGCAGGCCCGGCTTCAGGAGGAGGACAGAGAGACAGAAAAAGCCAGGGCTGTTCAGCTCTCGGCAGAAGCAGATTAACTTCCAGACAATAGACCTTCAGACTAAGACGGTGCGAGAACACAGAGGCTGGGAAATATACACGAAGTGATTGAAAACTTAAAATTAGTTTCACAGTTCATGAACTTCGCTGGGTTTTGTGAAATTGTGAGACATTGTAGACACATGTCTCCTTCTTTTCTTTCTTTCTATGTTTCTTTTTTTTTTTTACCAGTTTTACTTTAAGTTAGAGCATAAATATAGATACTGACATATTGAGGAATAGCAGATAAGGCTCAGCATTAAATACTGATTCAACAAATGTTTCACATATGCTGAAAATGTGTTGATGTTGCTTTCAGTTTGAGGCACAGTGCAAAACTACAAGAATGTAGTTTCAAAATAAGGATCTATTTCAGTGCTTTGAGAAAGGACAGACACTGATCATCCGTGCCTGACCTCTGACCTCTGACCCTGACCCTTTAGCCTCCAGGCCAGTGTTCCCCAACCTTCTTTGCGCCATGGACCAGTTAAATGTCTCGTACTATTTTCACGGAACCGGTCGTGTGGCAGATAGACGGGTCTCTATCTCCCACACTTAATCAAATTTTATTTCCGGTGTTCTGAGAAATTTTCCTACCTATAAAATTTTCCTGCCCGGATTAACTGTGCATGGGCACAACAAGAATTTCTCAAGTGCACACAGCTTAGGTTAGAATATTGTATTAATGACTTCACGTATTAATGTCTTAATATTTTCTAATCAAATATAGTTGCAGTATTGATGATGGAATCCTAGTCATTCTATTGTTCTGTTCTTTTGTTGATATGGGTATGGATCAAGTGGAATTAATAGCCAGATGGGGCCAAAAGGAAACGTTATTTCTCTACGGCCCAGCACCAATAAACCTGTGGACCGGTACTGGTCCACGGCCCGGTGGTTGGGGACCACTGTTCTAGGCGATCTAGTTGAAGAGGGATTTTTTTTTTTTGTTGATGCTTTGTCTTAGACAGTAACTTGGCGCAGCAGTTGATGCGTCGGCTCCTACACAGAAGGGGTTTTTACAGCCTGTGGTCAAGCAGCATCCTCAATCATCCAGACAGTCTAACATGTGCCTGAAGTGTCTGTTAAGATGCTCTTTTGCTTCAAACCTTGACATGAAAGATTTAACACAGTCAGCTGACATTTCCAGTGTCAGCGTTCCAATCATGTTTATGGCAGCTGCAGCACCAGGAGAACAGGCTGGAAGTGAGAGCACTGACAGATTCTAACACGTTGACATCTGCCCCCTGTGTAAATCCTGCTTCCTGGCTGCATCTCAAAGGTTTCCTGTGCTTTTTTTTTTATTATTTCCTCTTCACACAGTAATACGTGGGTCTGTGTCGTTATGTGCATGTGGGTAAGTTATTGTAAACCATTATTGTATTTTTGCTCATTCAGGCAACTTTTTTTAAAATGTGATCCTGTTTCCTGTTAAATGTGACCTATTTGACTATGTTTTGTATACTTTTAATCTTGATATTTGGCCTTGATATTTGTCACATAACCAGCGCTTGTTGGACTTGAACCTCGGAAACTGTTTCATGCAAAATTAAAAGGCAGCTACATTTTAAGAAAAAAGAAAAATGTTTGTCTGTGTTCTTCACTTAAGACACTGCAGTGCACATATAGTACAATGCACCTCTTGCGGCAGTTTGCTGTCAATCTCTCTGAACTTACTAACTATTAATGCACTACATTTAACATATATATATATATACTGCATTAAAGGAGTTAATTTTCTGAAATCGTCCTTCAATACCATCAATTTTGAAGCCCCATAAAACCCTTTTTTTGTGTTAGTTTTAAACATATTTTCCCTAAATGCAACTTTAGTTTATTGTAAATGTTAAAATAAGTAATTAAAGCTTTTTCTTTTTTTTTTGCTGCACATTTCCGGCCAACATTTCACCATGCACCACATCTTGAACCTGCAGGAATCCTTTTTAATCATGCGGACCATTCCCTCTCTCCAGTCAGATGCCCTGATGCTCTATTCTTAGACACCATGTTAATGTTGTGCTTACTTTATAATTCACTGTAGAGTCTTTAAATTTTACAAAATGACTCTCTGCTGACATGAAATCCTGAAGTTATGACACTGGTTCTTGGCCAGTGGAACAACTGACGCAAATGAAGTATCAATGGTCCGTAAGGTTTTTGGCCCAAAATAGTACAACACTGCTTATTGTTAGTTGTATATTAAAATATCTTTAGTTTGGGTCATATTAAACTTTTGTTGAGGCATATCAAATTACCATCTGGAGTTCAACTTTGTTTCTGTAGACCCACACTTTTGTGAGTAATTCAGTGAAACGATTACGCAAACAACCTTTGACTCAGGGCATTTAGGATAAAGGTGTCTGATTCTCTTTTGTTGTATTTACTCCAACCTTGATTATTGATTGTCGTTTTTGTATTCTGGCAACAAAATGTTGACATTCATTCAGAACATTCATTGATTCAAGTGAGATTCTGTGGGAATAGACAGATCTTGAAAATAATTTTTGTGTTTATAATGATAAAATAGGCAACACTAGTGGCCTAGTGGTTAAGGTAGCAGACCTGGGTCCACAGGGCTTCAGGTTCTAATCCTTCAGCTGCCAGGTTGCCACTGAGGTGCTCTGAGCATAGCATCATTCTGACTCAAATAACTCCAGGGGTGTCACCACCCACAGGGAAGGCTCATAGTGTGGTGCAGTGTGATTTGGGTGGCAGTCATAGAGACTGCTGCCGTGTAATGGCGAGGAGTATAAAGATGAATAAATGAATTGGTAGAAAACAATTTTTTGGAAATCTAGGATGTCAAAATATATCCAATATTTTCCATCTAACACATTTACAATCCCTGCTTTAAACATAAAAATGTAAAACGGTAAATGCAGCCACTAACAGAGACCATGTGTGCCTTTTAAATGCTACATTTTAGCATCAGTAAAGTCAACATCTGTCTTTGAGCAATTAAGTTTTATTCTCAAAGTTTAATTTTAAAAAGCCAGCAGGTTAGAATTTCTGATTACAATCTAAAGACATCAATCTTTTAGAATTCTTTTATATACAAAATAATAATATTTTTACCTGGTAATTAAGTCTAAAGCTGCACCTGTAGGAAGGATCTGAAAAAGGCTTTTATTTAAGAATGCATTTCACAACATGATTCAAATCATCTGTATTGTCTCATAAGAGAAGCGCCGGTCTTCCATAACTCCTCTCTTCTGCAGAAAATAGAGTCACATTAAAAATAAGTGTATTTTATTTGCTTTCTTCTTCAGTTCTGCATCAACAGATTATCCAAATATTGGATTTGGCACATTTATCTAGGAATGCAGTTAGAGTATTCAAACAGTTTAATTTCAGACTGTGACCTTTTAGGAAAAAGACAAATTACCAACACTCTGAGTTTATCTGCTTGAAATAAACACATAAAGTATGATGAAAATGGTGCCGCAGCAGATGAATACAAATATCATTTTCTGGTATGCATACAGTACCATATTCAGGGGCCACCAGACTAGAGGAGTTAAATAACCAGTCAATCCTTCTTGTTCAGTAGCATAGAGACCAAGAGCTGCTTAAACACTTAAGTCACCATGAATGTCTTCATTTTGTTTTCATGCAGCGAGAATGTGCTGCAACTGCAGACATTTATTTATGATGTTGTTCAACGAAGATAATAAGGTTTGTTTTTCCCGTCTTTGCTTTTCCACGTTCCATAAATCTCCAGTCAGTCGCTAAATAACAATAATATTTTCTTCGTTTAATGCAAATTGTAAAGGCGCCGTCGTTTATTTCAATTCTTTGAATATGCGGGATAAGTAGAAAAGAAAGGGGATATGATTCTAGATGTTGATGTTGTTACAAGAAGAGTGTAGTTTACGGCGTTGGCCACTGGGTGGTGTCGTTGGTTTCTGTGAAACGCGGAAGTGAACAAAATTGGTTTACTTGGGCTTCCGTACGTTGTTTTATTTGTGTTGACACAGTTTAGAAGCTTGTTCTTTTCACACAGAGATCGCTTATCTGCGATTGTAAGGTAAGCTGGTTATCCACTACAATAGACGATATTAAAGTTAATGATTTATATATTTTAATGTCGGACATTGATGCTTTGTTGATATAAATATGTACAGTTAGCACATGTGGCTATTTTTATAATGGGTCCGGTGCTAGCCGGAGTAGCTGTTTTCCAAACCTTGTTTCTTGTTTTTCGGTTTGGACTGTTTTAAAGCGTGAAAACATAAACAACGTCTCGCAGCATGCTGATAGGCGGACACAGACACGGAAAATAACAGCCAATAGAATTACCGCAACTGAAAACATCGGAGGATCCAGGTTGAATTTTATTTTCGAAGTCCATATTTGGCAAACTGATTGATATATATACACTATTGGCCAACTTTTTATCTATTTATCTTTTCCAAAATGAAGTTTACTCTCTGCAAACGGGTTATTTTAAATTGTTTTAATTGTCAAATGACATCTTTGTATAAAACATATTAAACTGATGCAGAAACGCGATGTAAATCACAATAACATTTTATATATATTTATTACAACCACAATTATAATAAGTTATTCTCATTTCATCACAGCAAATCTGACTACGTGATGTTTTGTATTGTTTTGTTCTGCAGCATAGCGTCTGTGATGATTCAGACTCAAAGATGACCCACAGCCAAACCGTCTGAACATCAGATGATCCTTGAGTAAAGCAGCAAAGAGAGGTGATAATAATAGTAATTGAAGTAGTTGTGTTGACGATGCTGATAATAATATTAATTATAATAATAATTATGATGATGATTGTACATCAGAGTAGCACTGTGGAATTGAGTACAGGCAGGATGGAGCAACTGGAGAAAAGAGTCAGGAGTGATTTGTGATAGAGGAGGTGAAGGGAAAGGTTTACAGGACGGTTGTGAGACCAGCTATGATGAATGGTTTATAGACACTAGGAATAGGCAGAAGACAGGAGACAGAGCTGGAGGTGGAGGAGTTAAAGATGCTGAGGAGAGACAAGGATGGACAGGATCAGGAATGAGGTGATTAGAGGGACAACACAGACAGAAAGGTCTGGAGAAAAAGCTAGAGAAGACAGATTGAGATGGTTTGGACATCTTCAGAAGAGGGACAGTGGATGCATTGGTAGAAGAATGATCCTAGAGATGGAGCTACCAGGTAGGAGACAAAGAGGAGATTGATGGATGCAGTGAGGGAGGACATGGAGGTTGTTGGAGTGAGAGTTGAGGATACTGTGGCAACCCAGAAGAGATGAACCGTAAGAAGAATAGGGTTAATATTATAATAATTTTAATACATTTTATCAAATGACATTTAATTTTGTCACCATTCTGGTGGGAATCAAACCCAGGACCCTCTGCTTCAGAGGCAGCACTGCTCCACCATAGAGCATAAATACACAGCGGCTTGTAGTGGTCGGGGTGAACGCAGCTTTAACGTCCTGTTTCAAATGCCATTTTCTCTGTTCCACAGGAGTGTTTAAAATGGATGTGAATTCTCTAACTCACTAAGTATTGATTTTCTCTGAGCCCTGTGTTATTATGTTTTGCCAGAGGTTGCAAACAAGAGTGACCAATGCTTTCTGATGAGCTTGACTCCAAACCTGAGGTGATATTATCAATATTATCACGTCAACATGAGACCCTTGATAGCACCATGTCTGAACAAGGCTTCCGTCTTTCCATTCTGACCGAGTGTTTTCTCCTCTCAGCTCCTGGTGCAGTTTGTTCAGAATGCATCAATTCCACTGGTTCAGGGTCTGGAGGAATCAGAGTCCAAACTCCCCTGTCTGCCTCTGTTGGCCCCAGTGGAGAGTTCACTGTGCAGCCCTCTGGAGCTCACAGGTCAGTGGTTCTTTTTTTATGTGTGCTTCATTGGAAGAAATGTGAACATTTGGTCGACTTGGAGTAGAACCAGCTGAGCTGTTTGTGTATGAAGTCCACCACTGAATGTCAATTCACTGGCAATGTCAGTGCATGTATAACATTCTGCAGAGTCAAACTTATCCATTATGAGTAGCTGTGTCAATGATCAATTATCCACTTTGTGGCAATTTGTGATCTGGTTTAAATAGTGCTTTTGACTGGAAGGTACAACCTTCATCACACAAGATGATGAAGGACTATGTTTTGTTTCACTCTCCTGTGACCTTTTAATAGGTTAACAAAGTGGAAAAATAAATAAGTGACAGTTAGAATAAACATTCATCAGTGCAATTTGGAAACAGATAAGTGGAAAGGGCAACACAA
The DNA here is from genome assembly GCA_016785265.1 of Paraplagusia blochii. Lineage (NCBI taxonomy): Eukaryota > Metazoa > Chordata > Actinopteri > Pleuronectiformes > Cynoglossidae > Paraplagusia > Paraplagusia blochii. Next base: position 11,791 of record JAFBJS010055223.1, on the reverse strand, counting down.
TATTAACCATCAGCAGATAAATAGAAAACTACATTTGAATCAACCACAATTGGTGTGTTTTTTTATTTTTTTTTATTAACTTGAGACGTGGCATAACTTTTAAAAGTTATGTGAATGAAAATAATGGCGCAAAAAAAATCTGAATAATTACAGTGTATATTTATTAAATATTAAATAACCTATTTTCAGTGTCTTAACATACAAAATGCTGCCTTCTCTTTATCTTAAATATGTTTTTATGTTATTTTTATACCGGGCCTCATAGGCAGCAGTCTCCACGACTGTCACCCAAATCACACTGCACCATACTGTGAGCCTAGTGGTAAGCACAGTGGAAGTTATGTTGGCCGAGACAGTGCTATGCACAAAGCATCTCAGTGGCAACCAGGCAGCTAGTGGAATCGAACCTTAAACCCTGCAGATCCAAGTCCGCTTTCTTAACCGCTAGATCTATTGGATGCATGTTTAAGACTTTTCAAAACACAGTTGTCAAACTGCATGTTGTGAACTGTATTAGATAAATATATTTAGTTGTTTTGTGGTGGGTTATTGTCTGTACATTGTAACTAAAAAATTAGTAAAATTGTTGTTGATCCTGTGTTTCTGTTTTTTCAGATGGGAGCCTAAGTCATGAGCCTGAGAGTTCTACCTCCTTGTCAGACTTCAGAGGTGTGTCGGAGCAAAGCCCTCTGGTGGTGCAGACCCACTCACAACCACAGACCTCACCCAGCCCCCCACCCATCCTCCATGATCTCCAACAGCCTGATAGCAATTCTTATGATCTGCTCAACCTTGCAAAAGGTAGAAATAACTCCCTTTTTTTGAATCATGAGTTCCAGCCGTCTGTTTCAGTAAAGAAATACATTCTTGAAGTTTTATAGCACTGGAAAATGCAGCGGCATACAACAATCTGTTGAATAGAAAATATATCTTTTTGTTGTTCTGCAGTTGCTGCAAGGTGAAGGATAGATTTCCACTTTTATTTTCCTGATGCCGAGATAAATATCTTTTGCAAGCAAGAGCTAGTTGGTACAGTATAGATCAGGGTCTCAAACTCGTGGCCTGTGGGCCATTCACGGCCCATGGATCGATATTTTGCAGCCCCCACCTTGATGTGAAAGTTGAATTTATAATAATATTTTATAGATTTGTCCTTTGCATTTTATGGTAAATCCTATAGTTCTCAAAACCCTGATCCACAGTCTCCTTCTGGTTCAGTGTTGTATTACACAGACTCTATGGGAAACTTGTTTTTTTATAAAAAATGTCCTTTTGTATTGAACACTGAAAGCTGATGTGGCTCTTCTGGGAAATGATAGTGTGGTTGGTGGCCTTCAACTTATTTGAGTTTGAGACCCTTGCTATAGATTAGTGGTTCTCAACTGGTGGGTCCCAACCCAAAAGTGGGTCTGGTCCCATTCTGAATAGGTCGTGAACAGCTGGTCAAAAAATCGAAATAATGTGAATAAAGGGTTGAGCATTGGTTTCAATAATTAGAAAATCTCTTATTTTGAAAGGCACACTCTGCTGAATGAAATAAGTATGTTAAAAAAAATTATTTTTTAAAGTTGTTTTTTTTATTATTATTGTGTAGAAAATGAATTTGCTTGGTTTGAGTTCTATGAGAGTGGGTCGCAACTTAATAACCACAGGGAAATGTGGGTCCCAGAGTGAGACCAGTTGAGAACCACTGTTACAATATATACAATAAAGAACAATTAACTGATGACCATAGCTGAACTGTAGTTGGTGTATAATTACGGTAGAAATAAGGTTCTAAAAATGTATAATGGTATTTAGAGTATTTAGAGTTTCCTCTTAGAATGTACAATCAATTGTGGGTTCTTAAAAAAAAAGGACTAACAAAATAATAAAATACACTTAGTTTTCTTTTTCAAAGATCTGAGGCCAGTCTGCCCCCCTCCGTTATGTTACTGACCTGAATAGAGGGAGCAGATTCTTTTTGTGAACAGAGAAAACTTTTTGAGTTGCGGCATGTTTGTTTCCAATTGTTAAGAACTGCTGAGGGGAAGAAAGGTGACAGCTTGACATTGAAAAACAGCAATTTTATCCCAGTGTGATGCTGCTGGGTCTTTGATGGAAATGGGAAGAGAAAAGTGTTTGAAACAGCGCCTCACTACTGTAAGTCCTTTGGAATTGTTTATTCTTGTTTACACAAGCAGTTACCCGGTGGTCACTGGAGTTGTTATGAGGCCTATAAAAACTGATGAATGCAGGAGTTAAGATGAAATGAAAACACTAGTTTGAACCGGACCCTGATTTTTACTCCATTATGAGTCACTTTGTCAGTAATTCAAATTATAACAACGTGACTACTCGACTGAACCTAATCCTGGGACTATATTTCATTTCTTGCTTGGCTCCTTAAACATCACACGGCCCTAAAAAGAAATGATATGACACTTTTTTAATAAAAAAAAGTGAATTATTTCGGCTGAAAGAAATGATCCTTGGCAGTCACCTCTCTGGGGTTTATGAGCCTTTGGCAGGTAAGGAAAGAAAGTCAGGTGTGTGTTGACTTAGTTGTTTTGGATGCCGCGAAGTCATGTCGCGTCTGCGACACACGGGCGACGTGAAGGATGACAAAAGGCCTTTCAGCAGACCAAATCATTCTCCATTTGTGTAATAGCTTAATATCATAAATCAGGTGAGAACGCTTTTCTGTGCACATTTGTGTCTTCTTCTCCCCCAGCCTTCGTAGCTGACAGAGTAAAGAACATCAGCGGATGACGATAATAAATTCAGAGACGTGACCTCCAGAGGCTCCTGCTCGTGTCGATCTTGAGGCGTCTTTCATTTGCCTTGAAAATCCTGTTTTATGGCTCTTCGTTTTTTTTTTGTTCCCTTCAAGGTATCACATCCTCCTCGGAGACCCTGATCTTCGCTGCAGATGGTGCCGGGGAGGACGGCGATGATGGGGTCTCATCTGGGGATTATGGCATAGACGGCTGCGCTCCATGGTACCTTAGGGTGCAGGAACTGGCACATGACAGCTTGATTGCTGCCACCAGGGCACAGCTTGCGAGGGATGCCAAGGCCAACCAGGATGCCAGGGCCGCGAGTGTCAATAACGGTAAAGTGACATTAATTAACACATGCAGAGATGCTCATAAAAGAAGTTCACAGGCCAAGAGGGTTCTTCCAGGGATAATTTTATTTTTAGTAACTGTGATGGGTGGCCTGTGCTTTTGAATGTGTCTCGTCGTGCACATTTTCATTCACTGGATAATCGCTCCTTACTGCGGGAACAAAGATGAGATACATATGCCGTGATCAGACCAAGCAGCTTAATCGGAGCTCCACAACTTTGAAGCCAAAATGAATTTGTGGCGCCGTCGTGATGAAGAGTAGAGGTGTGGTTGGAAATGTTGTAGTACGTGGGAGCATTGATCATTCACCAGACAGATTATATTGGTGCACGGCTGATGATTTCATGTGTATTTATGCGTTGATGAGAGAAGACCGGTGAGGAAGAGTGATACAGCTGTGACCAAAGGAAACGGGTAACTAGTCATTGGAACAAGCAGCTGGAGGAGTATATACACATCATAAATCAACTTTTACTCTGTTTTCAAGTCAATGCTTGGGGGATTTAATATTCTATAAATCAATACGCAGCAGACATTAGGGTAAGCAAAATGTCTGCGAGCAGTCATTCGGGGATGGATAAATATCTGAAGGGTTTTTTTTTCCATCTTTTGTTGCAGGGGTGTATGTTTTACCATCACATGTAGTTTTTAGCATTTCTGTTATATTATACTTTGTACTTTTTATACGTCAACAAATGGAGGTTTGGTAAATATATCAATTTAAGTTAATGTAACGCAAGTAAAACTCTGGAGTTTCAGCTATAACAGCTATAAGTTATCACGTCAGAGACAGCATTATAAGAATTCGGCCAATGTGAAGTGAACTAGAAATAAAATATCGTTAAAAAACTTATAAGAAGTTACTCAGAGTTCTTCTTTCTGAATAGCCGGACAAGGTGCAGCTGGAACCTGCTGAAATACCTGTCAGATTTACCAGGATAAATTCCAACTTCTCCTGGAAAACGTCCTAGAGAAGGCACCATTTGATATTCCAAGTCTTATTTATATACTATATATATATGCAAAGTTACCGCAGTGCAAAAGGTAATACTATCTATGGAGTGATTATAGAGTATTATACAGTATTTTTGTATGGTTGCTATGGCGCCCAGACTTGAACAATAACTGAGGCGTTCTGGGATCATCCAGACAGTGAAAATTATTTAAAAAACTGTCTTAAGCAGAACTAGGAAAGTGCTCAAGGTAAAGTAGTACAATATACCAAGAAATAGGTTAATACAACCTCATGACAGTATTGCAACTTAATATTGAATATTGCTGCAGCAGTGTTGGTTGGATAAATAGAGTGGAATATAGAATAGTCATCTGGCTTTCAGTTGCACAGCTGGAGTACAGGCAGGATGGAACAACCGGTGAAAGGTGTCAGGAGTCATTTGTGATAGAAGAGAGTCAGCTAAGGTGAAGGGAAAGGTTTACAGGACACTTGTGAGACCATGATGGATGGGTTAGAGACACTAGGAATAGGTAGAAGACAGGAGACAGAGCTGGAGGTGGAGGAGTTAAAGATGCTGAGATTCTCTTTAGGAGAGACAACGATGGACAGGATCAGGAATGAGGTGATTAGAGGGACAACACAGACAGGAAGGTTTGGGGAAAGAGCTATAGAAGTTAGATTACAATGATTTGTGGATGGAGTGAAAGAGGACATGGAGGTAGTTTGAGTTAGAGTTGAGGATACAGAGGACAGGGGGAGATGGAAATTGTTGACTTGCTGTGGCAAACCTTGAAAAAAGGGACAAGCCAAAAGGAGAAGAAGAAAAAAAAGGCTTTCATCTGGACTTTCACTTTTTGTTTTATTTTCAACACTGGACCTTCTTTATACAAACCTTTTATTGGTGTTTTATGAAGTAATTTCATATATAGTGCAATGTGATCTGGCTGGTGCAAGCTGCACCTGCGACCCGGCAGGGTTCTCAGAAGAAGATGAATAAATGAACTATTTAGAAATATCTTTTCTCCGTATGAGTTGAACCAGTTTTTTTATCAGTTTAAATCATCAGCGTTGAAAGAAATCACACTCCCACTGTTGACACCTAATTCAATTATTGTATCACCACGACTGATTATTATCAGCAGTCGTGCCAGTGATATACAGGCTTCTGTAATTCGGAATGAGGACGCCCTTATTTGACGCTGTTTACACTCCGCTGGTTCTCTTCCTGTAGAGCAGCGTCTTAATCTGGTTCCCTCACAGTCAAAGCTACCTGCACTGTCACCTTATCTCACCGTGAAGATTCTAATCTGATCAGAGACACTGAAGTCTCTGCTGCAGCACACGGTGACACAGAAGGCTGCTCACCCACGCCAGGAGTCAGGGATTCGTCCCGTCTTTTGTGAACTTAACTCCACAGGAAGCCTGTTAGATGGAGAAGAAGAAAAAAGAGCAGCCATGATATGACTCTTGGCTACATCTCTGATGTCTAAACCCCCTCTGAGTCTGGTTGCCACCAGAGGTCCTGAAAAAGTGAGACTGGAGATGTCTTTATTTCAGTTTATGGCATATTTTGTCTGGCCGCCTCCGTTCTCCGCTCTGTATAGTCCTTGTTGAGGATAACCTTGTGTTATTTTTTTCACCCGAGTGCTTTGTTGCAATTTTGTCAATGTGTTAAAAATTAATTTGTTATTGGATCACGACCACGGACCACCATTTAGGAGCCACTGATTTAATTTTTGCAGTTTGGAGGAGAATGGATATTGCTGCTCTGAATGACTTCACTCTGTGGTAAAGCAGTTGAGTTTTATTACGGGGCAAATCATTACTTTTCGTATCTCTTCAAGATAAGATCAGTTGTGAGGCTTCGCTCCAGCTACATTCTTTGACTCGTCTTCAGAACATTGATGCTTTTATTAACGTTACAGACACGTTTTTTTTTTTTTTTTTCTGAAATGAAATGAAAAAATCAGCAGTCTGTGACAGCTTCATAGAGATGGACAGTAAGCTTGTAGTGGGCCAACCTTTTTTTTGTAAAGTTGAATGCACTTTTCAAATGTCAGCGGGCCAGACAACACAGACACTGGTCCAGAGAGACACTGGTGGTAGGGGGCGCTGGTGGGGGGGTTATATCAGATGAGTCATCCCACACTGTTCCACTGACATGTGAGCAAGTGTGTGTTTCGCCTTCACCTGGAGATCTGTCCAGACCTGAATGCCTGATGCTGCGATGAGGCAACCTCGGGGGCTTGTGGGAGTGACAAATTATGCTGAGGGTTTGTGCCCCCCCCATCACCACACACCCAACCCACACATAGACACACTAAACAGGAGCAGGCTATTGCGAATCAATACAGATTTGTTCAGACTAATTCTTTTTATCTCTCTGTGAAACACTCTTATGCTGTTGGGAGTCTGTTCACGGTTGATAGTATCCACATCAACAGGGCACCGCGTCACACTGAATGGTTTGATGAGTGCGGCAACGCTGTGATGTGTTTTGCCCTTCACAGCCGGCACATCCCACACTGTTCAAACATCTATTAAATAATTGAAATAGCGTTTTACCTATGCAGACAAGATCAGAGACGATGAAATGGCTGGCGAGGGTTATCACTTTTATCCATTACTTGTGTATTTTCCTTTATTTTAAAAAGGGGAACCCGAGGCTGATTTAAACACACAACCTTTGTTTCAGGTCACAAGTATCTTTATCTCTTGGATACCAGGTTGCTTTGAAATTCGCAATCCTTTTTAACCTTTTTCTAGTCTTTGCTCGAACGCCTCTGAGTTTTTCACAAGATCGGTATCACAGACTTCCGTGTCACGGTGTCTTGCTCACTGTTTAATTTTCCTGCAAATAAAATGTCAAAATTGAAGTCAATGCCTGTGTTTAGGTGTAGTAAACACCAACAAATGACATTATAATGTGACCGCTAAAGGTTCACAGTGTGTCTTGCTCAGAGGCAAGTTCTCTGCCTGTGATGCAGGAGACGTGGGTTTGACTGCAGGGATGTTTTTTTTTTTTTTTGTCATCCACACTTTTCCCCCATGGTTGTGACCTTTTGCAGCAGAGACAACCATTTTTAGACCTCAATTCACTGTATTTAAGTGAAATATAACTTCAATCTTCTTCTCCTTCTTTCGGCTTGTTCCTTTTTTAGGGGTTGCCACAGCGAGTCAACATTTTCCATCCGACCCTGTCCACTCCATCTTCTACTCTAACTCCAACTACCTCCCTGTCCTCCCTCACTGCATCAATCAATCTCCTACTTTGTCTCCTAGAAGTGATAGCTCCATCTCTAGGATCATTCCTCTACTAATGTATCCACTGTACACTGAACATGTCTAAAATTCAATTTCACCAGAACACAATATAATATGACCAGTTCAAAAGGAGAAGACTATTATTTGTCTATTTGTTAGAACATTTTAGAGACACTGGGAAAAGGTAGAAAACAGGAGCCAGGGCTGGAGGCACCTATGTTGCCAGACATCTGGTCTGACAACTGTGACAAGGAAGGAAGCTTGCTCACAAATGACGTGGTGTGATCTCACTAAAGACTTCAAATCCGAGTTTGGAACTTTTCCGTGGTCCATTAGCTCAGAAACAATGACCCTGTCTCTGATGGAGGAGACCCAGGTTCGAAACCTTGTCTTCTAAGTTTGTTAATTACTAAAATATTACTCTTCTGACACACGTGTTGTATTTAGACAAAAGACGTCAAGTCAAATGCTGGTCGATCCTTGTCCCGCTTTACTCTAGGATGCTATGTTTCTGTCTGTGATGGAGGAGACCCAGGTTCGAGACCGGATCTCGGAGTTTTGTCACTTACTTAAATATTTGTCTTTTCTAATGACGTACATGGTGTAATTGGACAAAAGATGTCAAGTCAAATGTTGGTCGAACCTTGTGGCGCTTTAGCCCAGAGGCGATGTCTCTGTCGTCTAGGGTTCACCTCCTGGACAAGATCGAATCCGGACTAGGGACACATGGAAATCATACGGAAATTTACTAAACAACCTGGGTCCTGTTATATCCAAAGGCTTCTAGTTCGATTTGACTTGGACTATAAATAACTGTCCCACTGAGGCAAATAGTGGATATGGGCAGTGATCAATGAAAAGGATTTGATCGTTTAATCATTTATTCGTTCATAACTGTGTACAACACTGATCGCAATCATTGTGTAAACGGAATAGACAACAGGAGGAAATTAAAGGCAATTAAGGAGTGGTTCTGCAGATTTGCGACTACAGACCAGTGATAGTGAAGTGAAGCCTCATTGAAGCACTTAATAATGAGTGGTTCGAGAAAGGGTTAATTTCTAGAAGCGAGACACTTCCTACTGGCAAGGTGTATAATTGCAGGCAACACTTTTTTATGTCTGTGGTTTCAACGATTTCTTTTTCGTGCTCTCTGTCCTAAACTAATCAAACCTCCTCCAAACTCTCAATTGTCCGCAAAAAAGCACACATTATTATCGCAGCCTGGGGAGTTTTTAGCTGTTAAACCTCCCGAAGCAATCACGTGATACAGCCGGGCAGCGAGGCTTCGGACGTCATCATTTTGGCCCCTGCCCTGAATGAAGCATCCCTCCACATCTTGTAATGGTGCGAGGTAAGTCTACAACTCATTGTTTTCCCAAAGGACAGGAGTTTCTTATTCAGGGCAAATGGAAAACTCGAGCCATATTTTTTTAGAACAGGAAGCATAAATAAGAACATTATAAGTCGTAGAAGCTAGCCAAAAGGCTAATGTTAAAAACGTCAGTTACAAGACTGAATTGGTCGCTCAGAATGATTTTTATCCAATCAAAATCAAGACTTGTCCCACCCACTCACAACAAAAAAATCTAATTTGCTAATACACTATCAATCAAAGTTGCTCCGCTGTCAATCACTGATACTGCGCACCACAAATGTCACGTACTAAAAGAGTAGTGTTTACGGTAAGCCAACCGTGAATTCTCGTTTTCTTTTTTTAGAATAACGTGATTTATTAGTTATTAGAAATAATATACTGTTATATGTCTATGTATATAACATATATCCACAAAATATTTCGCGCATTTAACTTTGTTTACGTCATTTCCTGTTTGCCTGCGCATGCGTTGCAAGAGCTTATAAATAACACCGGAAACGCACGCTCTTTCTTTTGAAACAACCAGAAGGTAAGGTGAGGTTCGGTCGTGCGGTCGTGTGGTTATGTCTCCAGGCCAAAATGTAGCTGTTAAAAGACGTTTCAGAGTCTAAACTATACATGTAATCAGTTTTATGCTATATTAAACCGTTTGTGGACACTAGTGTGTCAGCTTTTCGGCGGCAAGTTAGCTTACTAGTTAACCAACTAGCTAGCATTCAGTTTTGCGGCTCATCCGTGAAAAAATATCCGTTTGAAAGAAAGGTAAGAAATTTGCTATTTTACAAATTAGATCCTGAAACGATTTTAAACAAATAAGTGATTTTATGGAAACAACCACGTGTCGCGAAATACTTTTTACGTTTTTATAGACACAAAATAAGAGTAACTGTAAAAAAAGGTTTGATTTTAAAAATAATAAAAAGTAGTGGCGATTTTTTTTTTTTTTTCAAATTAACGATTTTAGGGGTTCATAGCTGTCCACTCAGTTTATGGGACACTGAGTTGAAGTTATTTGATTGGGAGTTCAGCAATAACTATTTTCTTCTCTTTTGTAGGAAGAACTGCAGATCCAGCAAGAGTATTTCCATGGAACCATCTTCAGCCAACAACTAGTAAGTTGGAACAGTAGACATGTGTCTCTTTTTTTTAGTGATATTCCGCCTTTGGAAGCCTGTTTCTCACAGTAGTTTTCCCCTCAGGTGTCTGCATTCAAGAACTGGTCATTGGAAGGTGAAAATTTGTATGTGCATTTATATACATGCACATTTATTTCAGAAATAAAAATTTTCAACTCAATGTTTGTTCTTTGTCTTTACTTCATTCAGTTTCTACATTTTCCTTAAAAATTGGTCTGACTTAGTGTACAGACTCATGGGTTTTATGCTTAAAATGGCCAAAAAGGGTGTAAAAATCGCCCTATCTCGAAACCTTAGTTCCCCATTTTTTTAAAAGAAATTTGGACTTAGAAAAAAAAAATTTTGAAAATTACTTATACTTAGAAAAAACTTTATTGATGCACATGAATAATTGGGACTTAGTAAAATGAAACAAATAGAAAATAACTCGTACTTGGAAACATTTTATTGAGCCACATAGGAAATTGTTGCCAACCTTAAAAGAAACAGTATTTTTCACATGGAAATAAAAGCATGGACAATGGTTCAAGTAAAGGTTCAACCAAATGTTAGAGAAAAAGACACAAAATGGTTTAGTTCTTAACAGTTTATTGGTTTCTCTTGTTCACAACAATCACAAAATTGTTAAATTGAACACAGGATACTAAATAATCTGAACAACAACCTGTCCAAGTTGGAGTTTTCTTCTGGTGACTTACAGTACTGCGTCCACCTCCTCAATCCTGCAATAGACAGAAACAAGGTTTGTCTGGATTTCAAATACAGTCCAAGCCTTACATTGCATGTTTCCTATCAAAGTAGGAAACTACTTTGACTCCACGGTAAAATAAGCAGAAAACTGAAGCTCACCTTCTGGGTTCTCCAGGACACAGACCATCATGACACCAGAGAAGAGGCCAAGGAAGCCTCTCAGGTCATCAGACCATATCCACATCAACTGGAAAAGACATCTCATAGGTTTCCAAATAAAATTGACTTTGGACCTATTTTGTCATTTAGAGAAACTATAACAACCACAATACTTGCAATAGAAGAGTCAAAGTGTCTCAACACTGGGACATGTTTAAAATTCCTCTCTGATACCATCGTCCTCCACCAGGCCTCCTACAAGGAAGGGGATTCTCTGAAGGAGACATTTTGGGGATAAAATAAAGGCATGTTGGACATGACAAGTAACCTGAAAGAAAACACATAATGTGACGAAATAAATGACACAATAGAAAGAAATCAAACCACAATACATTTTACAAACCAAGACGTTTGTCCTTAGTTTTAAGACAAATCCACCGTCTTGGCCGCAGGCGCTAAAGACAAGCCACCATGTTAAACGTGCGACAAAAACAAACATTTTAACCACATGAGTTCAACAGGTGTTTGAAAAAATAAGAGCAAACACTTACTGGGCCATTTAAACACGACCTGGTACAAACTAGAAGGTTCATTATTTTGCTTATCTAAGACGATGGACTACAGATGATATTAAGAATATATTAAAATATTAGAGTACACGACAATGCCACACTGAGGTTTACCGACATAAAGACTACAGTCCCTAAACAGACCCACCTTCATTCTTACCTTTTAATTCTTCAAACATCAGCATGACAGTTCAGCACTAAAAGTTCAGCGACCATAAACTGAATGATCGTCACAAAGAGGGCTTCGTTATTGAGTTGAAACGAGAAAAGTCGGTTTAAAATAAAACTACCTTCAGCATGGAGAAGAACATCCGTACCCAACCGAGGACGAGGCAAACTGTGTCTGCCAAAGGACAGAACAATTACCCCGTGGTATTTATAGTCTCCCTCTACACGCATGCGTGAGGACTGGCGTTTGACAGAAGCTGTCAAACTATTCAGTAGGGCTCTATTTTCTCCATCTTCCACTAGGGCGGTTGAGCGGAGGAACATTTTATTTGACTTGTGTGGTAGTGCGGTCGGTTGTTAGG
>JAFBJS010055222.1:0-18243 GCA_016785265.1 Paraplagusia blochii | reverse complement strand
AATGTAATATTGTAATAAATAAAGATATGGAGCAGGAAGTAGAAGCCGGTAGTGGAAGATGTGCAAATGCTCACAGTTTCTCTCTGAGACACAGTGAGAATGAAGCTCAAATCAAACAAAAACTAATTTCCCTGATAATTTATTTGCCATTCTGTGCACAGACATGGAAAAGAAAAGGTGACAACGACGTTTACGGACAAAGAAATGTCTTGGCAGATGCGCTCAGTCTGGTCGGTCAATTTTTGCCATGTTGCTCCCTGTTGTTTACTTGTTTTCTCCTCTGTATCCATGCCCGTCTTTGGTGTTGTGGTTGGGGGTTTGTGGGTACATTTGCATAACTTTAAATATGTTTGATTTTCATTGGATCTGCCAAGGATCTCAGAGTGTACAATAGCCTTACGTTTGTACAACATTTTAACGTTAAACGACCATTAAAGAGGATTTACCTCAAAGATTTCTGGCTAACGATAAAAAATAAATCCATAAAAAGCTTATTTTAGCCTTTATTATCGTTTAAGCATTTTTTTTTTTTTGTATTTTGGCTATATCTCACTGATTTGGGGTAAATATTTGTTTCCTGTTTTTGACACTGCTTAGTTCTGGTTTGAATTTAAGAAACTTCCACTAATAAACACGCATGATTCAACAATTGTAACTCACTCCATAGTTTTTTTAAGTCTTCTTTTGCTAATTAGTCGTCCCAACAGCTACGCAACATACTGTATTGGATCAACATTAACTTTTGTGATCAATTTCCAATGAAACCATCCATCCATTTTCCTCTGGGCCGCAGTGGAGGCCTCCTTCCAATTAAATATGTGTGGCATGCATTGTTTTAGGAAACAGAATAATAGGAATAACATCTAAATGAGTTAAATTGACTGGGGAATTCAACCATTTACCAACCATCTACCACCGAAACTTTAACATCCTCCCCACAGTAAGACTTAACATTTTTGTGGTGACCGTCACACTTTGTCAAAATTAGTCCAGATATTTATTATGTTAGAGCTAATAATTACCAGAGTACACATGTTTCAAGTAAAAAAAAAATTTTTTAATCATATTTTGTGATATTGTTTTGTTTATAGATCTGAGGTTCGACTAATGAATTCTGAATTTCTGTTTAATTGAATCCTTCCCTTCCACGGCCTTTCAAAGTGGCACAAACAAAGGATTTTCTGCTGATCTTTTAGCTTCGGTCCACAGGAGATACAGTTAAAAAAAAGGGAAGAAGGAAAAGTATTGTTTTACTCTTTCACAATCTCCTGTGGAAAAAGCGCTGCGCCGATTTCTCATTGAGAAAATAAACACTGTGGAATCTCGGCATCAGAAACAGGGACAACTTCCCCTCAGATCAGTGACCACTTCGTGAGACCGAGAGTGTTCCTTTTACTGTCCTACAGACAATGTCCGCTGTGTCTCTGAGACAGAGTGGGAAAAATCCAACCGAGGTTTACAGCAGTAGTGTTGGTGAACATTCGTTTGAGGTCTGTAATGTTGAAACCTCCACAGTGGACTGTGAGCTCAGCAGGTCCCAGGCTGTTAGCTAACAGGGGTTTGTGACCCATTTCCCACCTCACACCAAGGTGCTCGGATAAACCAATATTGAACTTCTTCTGTTTATTTTGACAACTTTTTTTTTTTAGACTCAATACGCTCGTTGTTCCGTCCTGCTCAACAGTAAGATCACTTGTTTACAGTTGTAGTGTCCGGTGCTTTTTTTTTTTGTCCTGTAGGTTTAATCTCTACAATGAAATGTCATCATTTCCCGTGGAGACTGGGGAACTTTCCCGGGAAAGTCCTGAAGAAAAATCAGTGGCTCCAAAGGAGAGGCACAAGGAATGCTCAGTCGTTTCCTTTGCCGTCCTGTTTACATCAGAAACATGCAGTGGAGCTGATCATTTTTTAGAAACATGTACAGAGTAAAAACAACACTTTTTGCACAATTGTGCAGACTAACATTTTACAGTTTATTCTTCCCATAGAAGGGCCAAGTCTAAACACTCTGAAGACAGAATAAGGCCATATCTTCAGAGGCATAAAATAACTAAGAATATCTTCTAAATCAGTGCTTCCCAATCTTTTTCTGTTACGCCCCCCCCAGCAAGAAGAAAACAATTTGTCCCCCACCCCACCACCCACTCTCCGCCGCAACTTTAAATAATAGCATTTGTCTATAAAATAGTTCTAGCTACACCTCTGCACAACATCGTATTCGTGTTAACATAAAGAAACAAAAAAAGAGATCAATCCTCCTTGTAAGTTCAACTAACAAAGATGTGAAATTACACTTTATTGTAGTACGGCAGAAAAAAAAAACATATACCCCAGGGTCACACACGCCCCACACTTTGAAAACCCCTGTTCTAAATTAATGCTTCTCAACTGCTCTCACTCTGGGACCTATATTTTCCTGTGGTCATTAAGTCGCAACCCACTCTCATAGAATTCAAATCAAGCTAATTATATATAAAAAAAGAAGAAAAAGAAATTGGGGTGACCCACTTTTGGGTTGGGACCTACCAGTTGAGAACAGCTGTTCTAAATGTACTCTAGTGGCCAGTGGAATGCCTTAATATAAGGGATGCATAAGGTTAGAAACTTTACTCGGATACACGTCCAGCTAACTATTGGATACAGACTTACATGGGTGTGTTTTTTATCCGTGAGGTCACTGGTGTCATACACAGGCCCGTGGGCCAAATCTGGCCCACAATGTAATTATATTTGGCCCGCAAGATCATATCAAATATGTACAAGAGTTGGCCCACCAGTATATAGGCCTTTTATACTGGCAGTATTTGTAGTATTAGCATGTATGCTGTATCACCTTTGCTATAGCACAGACATTTTTTTTTGGTCTGTAAAAAAACAAAATGATCTGGAAAAAGTACAGATAAAGGCAAATATCTCTCTCTATATATATTTATCTCTGATTTCATTTCTCAATTGTTGATAATACTAAGCGGCTGTTCCAGATTCAATGTTCCCAAAAAATTAACATTTTTTCAGGGTTGGCACTTGAAGACCAGGCAGTTGCTTGGGGTTGCGGCCACTAGGGGGCCCGGTCAGAATTTTATTTGCTGCGGGGCACAGCAAATAGGGTGGGGACCCCAGTGATATCGTGCTAGGAGCTCCAAGAGACCCTAGCACCACCCTCGCATTTAATATCTGAAAAAGAGTAAATATTTACAGTGTATTTTTCAATAAATATTCAGTCTGAAATTAAGTTCGACCCCGCTGCGTTAGGTGAACAGACGACTGTTTTAGAAGTGGTTAGAGAGGCCGACTTAGCAACGTCCGGAACCACGTGACTTTCAGTTGTCTCACCAACCACAGGGAGGCTCACAGCATGGTATTGTGTGATTTGCGTAACAATCGTAGAGACTTCTAATCCTGTGACTAGCTAACAGATAAGAGAATAACGATAAATGAACAAATTAATACCATTATATATAATAAATAATACTTTCCTTTATCTAGGAATACATGTAAACAAACACCTGTAGACACACCTCAGTGCTGAACACTCTTTTCCATCAATAGAGGGATAAAGAGTTCACGCCGCAGGGAGTCACTCTTTGTTGCGTCCCATTTAACCTACATTTGCGTTGAATTTCAAAGCTCTGCTCACTTTCTGTCCAGTGGACTTTCCTGTGGGACAATGTGGAAAGCTATTTAATTCCCCACAGTTTTTATGACATCTCGTGTGATGTAGGGCTGGGTATTGATTCAAATTTTCTAAATCGATTCGATTCGATTCACAAGGATTCGATTCGATTCAATTCACGATTCGCTTCGGTTTTCGATTCGGTTTTTGTCATATCAATTATAGGTCAGTACTAACGTTATTCTCAGAAGAATCAAAGCTAAAATTGAAACTTAATCCATCTGCTAATAAAAAATGTATTTTTTCACATTTATTTCCATCACAAATTTACTTAAGGCAGTCATATTAATCCATCATGCATTTTTTATTTAAGATGACTTGACCCAAAATTACAAGGCGGACTCTAGTTTAAGATTTTAGTTCCATGTTGTTGTTTTTACATTTGTTTTACGTGCGAGTGTGTTAACTGTTAACTTCATCGATTTTTTTAACCCAGCCCTAGTGTGATGTCTGTTTTATACCTTTGTATTTCCTTGAAATACTTGAAATATTCTTCTTCTAATGAGAAGATAATAAAAGCCAAAGACATTTCCTGCCAAGTCCTTGCAGTCATTTCATTTGTAACACACACACACCAGAGCTGCGCCACCAACACACGTCAGGAAATGGTTGTGAGGACTAAAATGAATGCTGATCGTCAGAAATGGTTCAGACTCAGTGATCAACTGAAACCATCAGAGATCCCACTTTAACCACGGAACCACCATCAGCTTCGTCTCATTTTCACATGAGAATGTCAGGTCAACTCTGTCTACTCCACTTTGACACTGGTTTGACAGAAGCTTACACCTGATTCGTGTGTGTGTTTGTGGATTTCTTTCTGTCCTGTAATACAGGGGAACCGCAGCCCCAATGTGGACCAGAGTGTAGTGAATCTATACCAGGATGACCATTGGTCAGGGCTACAGAGAGTGAGGAGTGAGAATGGAGATCTGTGTGTGTGTGTCGGTGTACAAAATGAAAGTGCAGTTCAAACTCTGTGGGAACAACAACAACAGCTGTTTTCAGTCTGGCACTATTATGCTCCGTAAACACTTTTCGAGCCACTTCACTGTCAATGTCGCAGGTTACACAGTCGCTGAGTTCCTCAAAATGTCTTAGATGAAATCACTTCTATTGAACAGACAACTGAACAGACAAACATGGTTTATTTAAAACAAATTTAACTGGAAATACAGAGGTGGTTATTGAATGTGAAATTGAGGACCAAAGGACCAAAAATTCAACATATCTTTTGGGCTTAATGTCCTAAAGGCAACCTCCAAGGGATACAGAAAGTTCTGTCTGTCTGTCTATCCTCCTGTCTGTCTATTTACCTAACTCTCTGTCTGCCTATCTGTCTTTCTCACATCCCCTAATCTGTCTATCTATCCATGTGTTTGTCCATCTATTATTCTATCTCTCTGTCTCTCACTTATCTATCTACCTATCTGTCTACCTGTCCGCCTGTCTGTGATTCTGTCTGTTTGTCTCTCATCAGTGTATCTGTCTCTGTCAGGGCCTCGAAGCGTTTCAACGAACAAAACACCTTAAACTTTTGCCTTTTTGATTGGAACAGAAACAAAATCAGAAAAAAGGTTGTAACCTTTTATATTGTCTTCTTTACTTTTCCTGTGTAGCCCACAATCTGGGTCATTTGTCTGTAAAAGGATGCAGGAATGATATTTTTTTGTTCTAACCGGTTCAGGAGCGCCACTGTCATGGATTAGAACCCAAAACCAGAAATGTTAAAATACTGTTTCTGTTTTGAACCGATTGGCAAAACAATTCTGGTTTAAAAACCTGGCTAGCATACCATTTTTAGGAAACAAATTACTTTAAAAAACAAATTACTGTAAAAAAAATTTGAAAAAAATTAAAAACAAATTACTTTAAAAAACAAAAAATAAAACAGGTATGAACAATGAGATTTTTATATACTCATTGTTCAGGAACAAAATTTTATGTTTTTTTTTTTTTTTTAACCAGATCAAGGCCTTGGTCTCGGTCTATTCATGATTCAGTCTATCAATCCGCATGTCTGTCTTTTTCTCACTCCACTAGTGTTAGCCTTCCGTGGACGTGAGTCTCGGTCCACCCCATGTGACCGCCCGTCTCAGGACAGAATCTCCCTGTTCCACTTCCAGACTCTAGAACGAACTGTCAGTGAAAAAAAGGTCAAACTTCTCAGTTTGATTCAAACCTCCTGTTTCCTGTTGTTGGGGTCATGATGCAGGCAGAGGAAACACTGTGCGACCTCAATACGAGGAGCTCTGACAACATCTTCATCTTCCTCGCGATGGTCGCGTCTGCACAAGGAAATATGTTGCAGAGCTGGAGACTGTCCTAATGTCTGTCAGGAGGAGACAGTGCAGCTGTGGCTGCACGGTTCCACCTCCACCCCGGATTGGAGGCTGTGAAGCATTCAACGTAACTTCAGATGTATAGAAAGTAGGGATGGACGATAATATCGATCCACGGATACTAGCGGCCCAATATCATCTTTTAAATATCGGACAGTATGTTCAAAATCCTTCCGTGATTTTATGGTCTTAATCCAACCATCCCTACAACGTACTTATCTAGGGATTGACCACTGACTATTTGTATTATTAAAGTAAATAATAATAAGTTGTATTACTGTTTTTTTTAAGTTTTTTCAGTAGTTGCTGGACGTCTGGACATTGACGCTCTTCAAACCTATTTTTAAGGAAGTATGAAAGTAGAAATCTCACGTGCAGAGAACTGTCGAAGTTGAGGTTCAAGGTTCAATGACCATTGTGAAACTAAAAACTGTGAAGGGCAGCATGTTTTCTTGACCGCTATCACAATCACCTCAATAATCAATTTTTTAACCACGTTCTCCTGAAGATGATGACAGAACGGAGGCGGAACTGAAATGAAACACTGAGCGTATATACACTGATAAACCTTCAGCACATTCCTGCCATATCTCACGCTCTCACACACACACACACACACACCCAGATACACACGTGCATATAAACCTGATGACAGTTTATTCTTCTCACAATAAACACAAGTGTGAACATACAGCAGATAAACCAGTCACTAAACTCCTGAACAACAAGAATTTACGCCACTGAAAATTTGATTTAACTTTGATTTATATGCAAATGTGGGACAACTTTTCCTTGATTTATAAAGAAATACAACAATGGACTGACTGATAAGACTGTTTTGTAGATTAAAACAAAAAATCAGTTTCTTGCATCTGACCATGTTGTTTCTCACTCTTGCAAACCATCAGTTTGAATTTCAGGAAAAGAAAGGAAAGGACACATTTTGATCCACACACACAACCAAATGTCACCTCTGCATTAAACCCATCACCAAAGTGAACAGTGGGCAGCTTGGAGCGTCCAGGGAGCAGTGGGTGGGGACGGTGCCATGATCAATGGACCTGAACTTGGCAGATAGTGCAATCACAACTGAAACCTTTTGGACCTTCAAACATTATTTAACTATTGAAAGATTCCGGGGTGGTTCACGGCACCACTTGGGGAAACCAGGTTTCTGTAGATCTACAAACCTACAATCCCAAAAGTGAAAAACCACTGAAATCTAACACTATGTTTTAAGTTTATTTTATTTTCTATTTAATAAACATGTAAGAACTGGTATAAAGGTGGAGTTATACAAAAGGTTTAGTCAGATTAGGATATATCAGTTCTGTTTGGATTAGATTAGATTAGATTTTTTTCACCTCATTCCTGATCCTGTCCATCCTTGTCTCCCCTAAAGAGAATCTCAGCATCTTTAGCTCCGTCTCCTGTCTTCTACCTATTCATAGTGTCTATAATCCATACATCATAGCTTGTCTCACAACTGTCCTGTAAACATTGCATGTTACTTGTAGATCAAGTAATATATTATAATTTTAATATGTATTATGTTTTATTAGATTATAATGGATTAAAATAGATCCGGTTAAAGGGTTTAGGAGAGGATAAGATTTGGATGATCTTGGACTAGATGGGATTAGACAGGATTAGATAGGCTTATTCATAGATAGAAGGGTTTAGGGGGGATAACCTTAGATTTTTAATAGAAACATATTGTTTAAAGTGGAATAAATTGAGAGTACACATGTACAGTAAATGAGTCTGGAATAATAGAACCTTCAGGCAGATTAATTCTTTACGAATTAACACCTAGAATCACATTCAACACTTCACTAACGGAATATGACTAAATGCTTCTGACTCTTGCCCAATACTACAAATTCATTTTTAGATTTTCATTGCTAAATGACAGTCTTATTATCTGGCAGCAGGGGTTACACCCTATTTTGAACACCACCTACAGATCATGATGGCGAATGCTGACACATTCACATTTGTGATGACAAAAATGCACAAAATGTTCAGAATTTTGAAAGAATCGTCTATGACTTACTGCTAGCTCACAGGTTCCACAGCTTGTGACGGTGAGAAGAACCAGAAGGTTACTCAGCCAAATACCTCATCGTCTGTTAGTCACTAATCATCACACGTTCAAATCAACTCCCTACTTGATTTCCCAAGAATATTTTTTCACCTCCTCCTGGAGCAGTGTTTAGTTCTATTAACTTCATAACATCCGTTTTTTTTAAGAAATTCATTTCATGACCCAAATATTCTTTTTTTCTTCATTCTACAATTGTTAAAAAAAGAAGATTAAGCTTTTGTTTTTGCAACTGCAGGGCTCAAAGCAATACTAATACAGGCATGGGCAAACAAAGGTCCGGGGTCCAGATGTGGCCCATTTATCTCTTTAATTCGGCCCACCACACTTGTCAAAATTATGTTTATAATTATTTTTATTATTATGCCGTTGCCTTTCCCCTGTGATGCATTTATTTTCCCAATATGTAGCGTAGAAAAGGCTAAAAGCATTTTACACTCTATCCGGGGGGTACCAAACATGCAGCCCGTGGGCCATTTATGGCCCGTGGAGTGATATTTTGTGGACCCCACCTTGATGTGAAAGTTGAATGTTAGTGGGGCCCATGAGATTTGTAGAAGGATTCTACAGCTAAAAGTAAAAGCTAAAAAAAATGGTTTTGTTGGATGCGAGAATGTGAGTATTACAAGACTCATCTGAAGTTTTACAGTGAAAAACTGTTTTTTTTTTTCAAAATTCCTTTCCACCATTTTTTGTTAATGTGGCCCTTTGATAAAAATGACAGTAGGGGGCAGTGGCCCTCAACTTAGTTGAGTTTGTGACCGTTAATGTAAGGCTTTTACGTGTCATTTGTTTTGGTTCATACAGACACTCTATAGACGTGTAAATGTAATGAATAGACCACCCTGCTGTTTTCATCAATTTCTGGTTCGTGTTATTGCCTGGTACCACTAAAGATACATTTGTTTTGACAAATATTATTTTTTCATTTTTATTTGTTGTCAGATCTCAGGGGCATCAGTCTCCACAACTGCAACCCAAATCCCACTGCACTATATTATGAGCCTTCCTGTGGGTGGTGAGTCCACCAGAAGTTATGTGGGTCGGGACAGTGCCACAATCAGAGCAGATCAGTGGCCTTCACTGCTACTCTGGACAAATATAAGATTAACAACAAAAATAACTTGTAAGAGCTTAATTAATGATCAGATATTGAGACTTTTTTCATGGTCTTCTTAATAGTAACCAAAATCACTGCAGTTCTTACATCAATAACTATGGCGCTGTACTGGCAAAAAAGTGCTTTCAGGCATTCCTTGTTTTCCTGTTCATTGTATTCTTGGAACATACCTTTAGTGATACCAGGCATTAAAAGGAACAATATATTGAAGAAAACAAGGGTGGTCTAATAATTTTCCCATGACTCTATCTCCTCTTGAATCGGCTCCTGTCAAATATCAGGGTTCTTTTGTTCACTGGGCGTCAAAAAACTTTGTCCATGCCTCGTCAAATACAACCATAAGCCCAGGACAAGGGGGCTGTTACCAGCAGCACAGCTATTATCATTCCTGTCAGTCACCAGATGGGTCCAAAACCAGAGTCTCACACACATACGTTCAACTTCTAAAGCATTCCTCAGTAGCCTACTTCTAGTTTTCAGTTCTCATTTTACACCTGAAAAACCATCGACACATCACAGAGCTAACCCTTTGCCGCCTCACGCTTCCTTTTTCTCCTCCCATTCCTCATCATCTTAATGTCAAACTTTGCCCCGATGGAAAAAATATATCAGCTACAGTGACAAGGGAAAAAAAAGACTCCAACATGTCGGCTTTGTGTCATCTTCAGAGAGACGAGCAGGTCCAAACAGGCCCAGTTGGTCCCTGTATTGTGCTGCACACACACAGACTTAACACAAACCAGGGCCCCACTATCCAGAACAGGATTTTTACTGTCACACTGAGAGATTCATTGTCAGTGATTTCTGCTCTTCCTCACAAAATAACCTCGAACTATTTTGACAGGGAAAAAAATGTCAGGACAGAATTAGGGGCCTTAGGCTACCGGAGGAAACAGAAATGTGTCTAAAGAGGACAACAGTGAATCATCAGTGACATAAGTACATACGGTACACGAGGACAACACCAACGTCCCAAAAATGCACACACTGTGGTGACTCAGACAATAAACCTGTTTCTTGTGGAGGTTTTGGGGCCTCATCTTAGAACAGGTGATTGACTTATAACTTTTTGCAAGACATCGAAGTTCCTGTTTGCACAAACGTATAAGCAGAATCTGATGATCCATAGAGGAGAGGAAAAGGATGTTGGAATTAGATTAGGAAGGATAATCCCTACACTCTAATCCATTCTATCATTTTCCAGATTAGTAATCTGACTGTGTGGTTAGGGCAGGTTGAAAATGCAGTCTACGTGTCTGTGTTCTAATTACACTTTTGCTCTTATTGTGTTTGATAACAGATAATTGTTAGCTACAGTATGTGGAGCCTCAAACAACATGAAGTGGTGAAGAAACATGAAGTGAATCATGGAACTAAGACGCAGTGTATTTATCTAGTTGGACAACGATGTTAAACTCAAATTCACAGTTGGCACAATTTTTTTCACATTTCTCCAGCTAGTGGCAACTTTTTTCCATGCGGAAACAATCTTCAGCTTTGCGTAAATGCTGAATAACCCGAACAACCAAATACATGAATAATTAAATTAGAACTAAAACACATCAGTAGTATGTGTTTCTTATTGTGTTTCTTTATCTGTAGTCTCCCCAGTGCTTTTTCAAATGTAAATCTTTTATTTTTGTATGTTTATATTTAAAAAAAAACAAAATATATGTGCTATAACATGTGCCTTGCACATACAGTGCTACGGCCCTGCAGGCCGCCTGAGTTTGCCATGTGATCTGAAGTATTGTCGTCAAATTATACATGTATTTATGTATAATACACATTTGTATGCATGTATAAACTGCAGCTATGTGATAATATATCTAATAATTAATCTAATAATCTAATTAAGAGTTAGGAAGAAGAGAAAATCACTGTTTTTGTGAACTAATAAGCAATGCACTTTATCCATTGCTGATGTGGTCAATGACTTTTCTAGATTCAAATCTCTGTTGTTTGTGCAATATCTCCATAGTGTAGAGGCCCATTTCCAGCAACTATCACTGCAGTGTTCTAATGGTACAATGTGTTTGACGGGTGGATGATTAGAAAACCCTTGTGCAGTGCTGTAATTGCTGCAAATGGAGGAATCTTTGGTAAAAGCAAAGTTTAAAAGAAAATAAATGTTAAATCAGATGCAAATGATTATACAGTGTCAAACCTCATACATGTCTTGATTATATTTTGAATTCATTTTACAACTCATGACGGTAAATAAAGTGGTAACTTTTCATGGGAAACACACATTGTCTTGTGGTGACCCCAAACTTTGGAACGCAATTTCGATTCCCTTGTATGTTCTGTACATCTAAAGGTATTGACAATAAAGCTGACCTTGAACTTGATCTGTGCACATCTGTATTGTCTGTGAAATTTGTGGCTGCATTCTTCATTGACATGTCTAATCTGATAGACAGATTGAGATGGTTTGGACATGTTCAGAGGAGGGACAGTGGATGCATTGGTAGAAGAATGATCCTAGAGATGGAGCTACCAGGTAGGAGACAAAGAGGAGATTGATGGATGCAGTGAAGGAGGACATGGAGGTAGTTGGAGTCAGAGTAGAAGATACAGAGGACTGGGGGAGATGGAAAATGTTGACTCGCTGTGGCAACCCATGAAAAAGGGACAAACTGAAAGGAGAAGAAGTTGCTGACACAGTGATTTTATCAGCCTACAGTAGATCCGATTCCTTTGGTTCTCATGGTAGACCAATAATTGCCAACTCCTCAGAGGCTTCTGTGAAGTCTTCTCTGAGGTCTTCTTATTTCTTCCATATGCCTCATCCTTTGTATCCACCATCCATAGTCCCTGCGACAAATCCAAACCTTCTCAGCCACCTCTACTCTTTCTCTACTCATAGATTTTGACTTCAGGTCTTCCTCTGATCTGCTCATCCATGACGCTCTCAGTATCTCCACCTTTGATGACCTCTACAGAACTCCACTAAATCAGACTGGGGTTTGTAAACAGATCAGTCCACTCAGCATAATCTAAATATCCCGGCAATGTAACATCTGTCTGGATGTAAACATAAAAAGAAGTTACACCACAGTTTCACTTAACTCGCACAGTGTTGGGAAACACTCGGCGTGACCTGTTTGAACAGGACGGGAGCTAATGATGACGTGCCGTGTGGTTGTGCTCCTCGCCGTACGATCACTGCCTCAGACTGACGCTGGGCTGCTTTGGTAACTGTGTGCTGTGCAAGTATTTGGAGATGACTTTGTTGACAATGTTTGGCTATTTTATCCATAATAATGTCAAAACTGAATCCTTACTGTCTAATATGTTTTTGTACCATCTGCTAAGTGCTTGTCAACAAATAACACTTTCGCAGATTTATTTTATAATATCTACATGCAGATATATGTCATATATTTGGCTTCATCCTCTTACTCGTCACTGGTCTTAGCTGGAATTTTCGCTATTTCTCTGACTGCTATTACAAAGTAATACTTATTATTTCTAAATCTACTTATCCATTGCCAAGTTGCATTCTGCGCAACTGCAGCAGTCTCCACAACTGCCACCCAATCACACTGCACCAAACTTGTGAGCCTTGCTGTATGTGGTGGAAGGGAAGTTATGTCGGTTAGGACATAAGAGCACCTCAGTAGCAACCTGGCAGAAGGTGGATTCGAACCTGAAGCTTTGCCTAGGCCGCCAGTGACAGTTTGGCTGGGGCATTAGATTTATTTATTTTTATTTAAAATGTAATTTATTTTTTTATTTATTTATATATTGCATATTTAAAAGCCTGTCAAAACTATTTTTTTTACTCCTTCATGGTAACCATCCATACTCAGTCTATTCCATCACATGTGCATGGAGGGTGGGAATAGAAATGATTGAATTATTGAATGAAATATTTCCATACCTAAAAATTCCATGTTATACCTAGTAAACAAAATGCATGCCAGAAAAAAAAGAAGGAATAAAAGCAAACACCTTGTCTTTGTAATACAAAAAAACTCCACAAAACAAAATGTGATCTCTGCATTTAACCCATCACCAAAGTCAACAGTGGGCAGCGTTGAGTGGATTTGAACCTGGGACCCTTTGCATCCAAGTCTGATTCCTTCACAAATAAGCCACCACAAAGATTATTTTTAGGCCTGGAAATAACACTGAGAGGTCAGTTTCTTATCTTAACCCTGTGGATGGGTTACCTAAAGTGGTTTGCTCAGGACAGGGGTGTCCACACAGTTTTGTCTTGTGGGCTACTTTTCAAATGACCAGGCTGAAGTGATCTACCTAGATTGAAAACTCTAAATATATTCACCTATATAAACTGGATATCTTACTCTATACATTAACGTGTAACATATGTTATGTTGTCAATAACATTAACACTATTATTCATAACTTTATTATAGCATATTGAAATAGAATTACATCTCTAGTCTTTATTATTATTATTTTTTCTGTTATTGCTCAGGATCTACCAGCACTTATTTTGTACCCTTGGTCCAGGGGTACAACGGCATACAGCTGGAAGACGACCAATGCTAATGGATACTGATCTACACTGTTTTTGCAAGAACGCCCGAGAAAAAAAAGGCAGCATGTGAATTACAGCTCTATAAATCTTATTGTGTTAGAGTTGGGCAATTCTGCGCGTCAGTGCAAACCTTTAACACATGTCAGTGTTTTCAATTTAGTGTCGGGGGTTGCATTAGAGATTTTTGTCAGGGGAGAAAGTCGAAGGAAAAACACAGAAAAGTTCATATTTAAAAGAAACAGCAGAAACTCACCCACAAAGACGGAGAGAATATCCACCACGACCAGGATCACCTTCTTTCCCTGCCAGCTCATGATTTACTCCCGCGATATCCTTTCACTTTCATAAATACACAAAAAAACTATTAATTGTTAGAATTCGGTTCGAATGGTTACATTTGTGTTCTTTTCTCTAAGGAACGCAATAAAGAACGAGGCGAAGGAGTAGTTGAAGGAATACAGCCAGGAGAAGTTGTTCTTCCGGCTCTTGTGTCAGTCTGAGTGTGTATGTGTACCTGCGTGTCCGCGCCGCTCCGTCAGGTGAGGAGGAGTAGTCCCGTGTTACGATTCGTCTGGTTACCCAATCAATTTGGCTCGCATCCGTTTTCAAGTGTGACATCCAGATCCCGCCGCTGCTGCTCTTGATTGGTCTAAGTCCCGCCCCTGGCTGTACGGCGTCACAATTCGCGACTTATCGTTGAAATGGCGAGTTGTTTGTCGCTAATTTTGTAGTTTAGTTGTTTTATTTAGCGCCACATACATAAAAATGTTTAGAAAATGTAACTGAATAATCTGTCTATAATATGACCAGTCTACACGAGGAAGGTAACGTACGAATATAAAGTCTAAAATCCCCCTGCTGTGTCTTTAATGTTGTTGTCTTCTTCGTGCTAACGTACAAACATTTTTTTCGTTATTTCTTATGACGTAAATTCCTTTTAAAAACGTGTATGGCTTTCATTTGAAAACGTTTTGTTGTGGGAGTAATTCAGCTCAACGGAAACGTAGTTTTAAATCATTTCCTTGTCCTTTCTTATTTCCTTGTGTTTATTTCTACCATTGACTTATAACAAAGAGCTTTGCTTCAATTAAGTGTTGGAAACCTAATAAAATGTCTACTTCTAACATCATTGAACAATTATACACTAAATTGAACACGTGCTCTGTTTTCCATAATGTAGTCTCCCGTAAAGAACCAATAATTGACAGTTGAAATCCAAATAAGTATCAATTAAACAAATGGACAGGACAGCATAATACTCATAAATGTCCTATCACTATCGAACTAAGTATATTTGACTGCAGCTTAGTGTATTACGGTATTTGTGTTTAATTTTAAGTCACAAAAAATGCTCTTCTGTGAGGATTAGTTTGTGGTTTATGGTTTTGTTTCGTATAGTAAATAGAAATATATATAATGTCTATAGTAAAATATCTAATTAAAGTCTTATATCACAAAATACCATAGATTAGTTAGTGAAACGTTGTCTCCAGGGCAAACTCAGTTATCGTGAGTAGAAAGAGTCTCACTGCTGCCCTCTTGCGGTGTTTTTGTGCTCTTCATAATCTGGAAATATTGAGAGAGTACTTTAGAAATGAACCTCTTCTGTAAAAGTTGTAGGAGTTGAATTGATGGATTCCACTGCTTCAACAATCATGATTTCTCTGCTGAATACAATAGAGTCACGGACCTTGTTACTTCACTTTTATTCAATATAATACATTGATGATGCTTCTTATCAATGCTGACAGTGATGTCACATCCATATCCACACTCCTACTTTGAAGTACATTTACGAGGCAGAGGCAAAGACAGCTCTTGTATCCTAGAGGAGGCGCTGGCAGAGCGAGCAGCTCGGCTCACAGAGTAGGGATCGTACCCTTCAAATAATTCTTTCCTCTCCTTGGGTGCAGAGAGCTCCAGCAGTCTCAGACTGGCTTTGCAGCTTCTGGCTGCTCTAGAGACGGGCCAGCATGGAGATCGCTCCCCTCCACACTTTGAGTGGTCCTGCTTGGGGGCTAAAACAGACATTTCGATTTTTTTTTTATTGACATGTTATATCATAGTTTTCTGTAGCCTTTTGATAAAGTTGGATAAATCCATTGGGTTTAAGAAAGCATGGCTGAATATAACTTGAATATATCTTACTTGACAGCAGCTCTATGTGTGCTGATGCTTTGCTGGATGAATGTTTCGTGGATTGAGCTCTTGTTTTGGTGGCCAAATCTGTGGTTGGCCTTCTCTTAGGCTGGGCAAGATGACAGATTCTTGTCGTAGCCACCGCCGTCTGTGTCGCTCTTTTCAGCTGCAGTTATATATGTTATATGTTACTGAAGTATTACATTAAAATCTCACATTAGCTGACCGAAACTCTTGGAAATTTGTTCTTTAATGTTCATTAACTGAAAAACGACATGTCTTAATAGTACTATTATATGGATAACGCAAAAAAGGTACTGAAGTTTTAAAAGTTTTTAATGTCACTGTCCATGTATCAAATGACAACTGACTATAAGTGATACTGACTGCAAAACAAATCTTGTTTTCCATCTCAAATATTAGAATTAACGTCTTAAGTTATTACTTACAGGAGCCAGCAGGGGGCGATCCGGCTCCCAGCCAGCTGCAGGTGGCCTCGGTTGAGCTAGGCTACACAAGCGCTGTGAAGGAATGACTGTAAGAGCCCATTCACTCACCTCCCAGATGGGAGAACGTCTGAAGAAGGATGTGGAGCGAATGTTAAGGTAAAAGCAGAGAAAAAAAAGTCAAAGATTGGATTGTTAGATGTTGAAATGTGATAATATGATCAAAATGACAACAGGCTAAAAGCAGGGGAGTCCAATAACTGAATCATTTGTGCCAAACAGCTTCATGAAGAAATCAGTAGCCTAATAGTCATGGAAAATATGCTACCATTCTTGTGTTTCTTCAATTGCTTGTTCAAATTGATGCCTGGTACCACTAAAGGTATAGTACCTGAAGATACAATGAACAGCTAACAGAGGTCGTAGCTATTGAGGAAGAACTGAAGTGATTTTGGTTACAACAACAAAAAAAAAACATGGTAAATGGCCAGATATCAACTCTGAAACTAAACTCTCATGAGCTTTTCCATGACTGTATATATTTATATAAAGTATGTTTATTTTAGATTACTGAATTTAACCATATTTAATGTTTTTAATGTAAGTGATTAACTTTAGCCTGATCTTAATATTAGTAGATCCTATCCCGAAAAAGTGTGTGTAACTGTGTATGTCTATATATGTGTATATATATATAGACAACACACAAACGTGTATACATATATGTGTCTGTATTTGTTTACATAAACATCTCTACACATCAATATATGCATATAAATACATATGTACGTGTGTGTGGTAGAAACCAAATACAGTTACACAAGGGAATTCACTAGCATTGGTATCAGCATTCATTATCAGTAATATTTACGTGACTTCAGTGTAGAACCTTTTACTTCTGCATAACTCCAACCATCGAGGGGTTAATTCTGTGGGAATGTGGGGAAAAAAAACACAAATTATTTTATTCTACTTTCATCTTTAAACACATTATAATATATTTATTTTAAGTCAATGTTGTTTTTTTTTGTACAACCCAATTTTACCATAAATATCTGTGTCAGTGGATTGAATATTATGATTTGTAATATTAAGTACATATACAAGGGGGCGAAATATGATTTTGACATTATCATAGTTAGTTTATGATCGTCAGTCTGCATGATGTCTATCATCTTATTTGGGACACGGTGTCCACCTTCTTGCTAAGAGTCAACAGTACCAGCCACTTTTTCATGCATTTTAATTCAAATTAATGTCTCCACAAAGATGCATCACAAAAAAAGCCTCTTTTTACTTTTAAGACCATAAAAATAGCTTGACCCAACGAGGACCCAAATAAATTAGAGAGTCAATAGGACACCTACCAACTTTGGTTGTACCCCCAGTCCTCTCAGGTGGCAATTTATCCAACCAATAAACTGAACGACTGTGAGACAAAATAGAAAAAAAAAGGACGATAATCAAAAAAGTAGAATGTCTATAGAAAGAGGAGTCTGTCAGTCCTACCGGTCTGAACTCTTTAGTCTGTTAGGTTTAGGCTGAGCCAACCTCTGGGTTCTGAGAGACGCCATTGCAAATGATTCACCACAGAGTTGTCGCTGCCGTTGCTGCTGTTGACAGCTGGTGGTTGCTGGGGAGTCATGTGACGTCGGACTGAGCCAAAGATCGTCTATGCATAGGGTTGAAGAGGTGAGTCAAGGGAGTTGACTCTGAGCATTATTTAGAATGTTCATGCCATAACTGTGCAAGCATAGAAATATAAATATAGTTATATACTCACACAGACACATATATATGTATATATACGTATATACAGTATGTATATATGTGTGTGTGTATATAGGTATATACATATATATCTATTTACATATATTTGTGTATATATGTGTTTATATATATACTGTAT
>JAFBJS010055221.1:35655-66166 GCA_016785265.1 Paraplagusia blochii | reverse complement strand
CAAAGACACTGCAGCTCCTATGGCTTCATCACTTTTCAGTACTGAAAAACCAACAACTCTTTCAGATAAAAATCAGGACACTTTATATTCAGTTTCTCAAATCATTGATGAAAATGAGTCCAATCTATCCGTAACAGTCACAGGAGATATTCTTCCATCAGGGCAAACAGTTGTTTTGAATGAGGAATCTTCACCACTTTCTTTCCTAACAACCACTAGTGAAACATACAAATTAACCAGTGAAGCAGATGCAATCATCGCCAGCTCGCAGAGTACAGACATTTCTACTCTGAATTCCACACGTTTCTTAGGTCCTTTTGGTGACGAGACAGAGTTTATTCCAACTTCTGAATATAATACAGCAGAAATTAAAACAGAAAAATCTACTTCCTCGTATTTTACTTCAAGCAAACCAACAATTACTCCTGGACTGATTGCTTCTCCAGAACCTGCCACAATTTCAGAATCTCCTTTATATAGTACAGTCAGTAATAAACCCTCAGTAGTTTCTAATCAAGAGGATAACTCAAGCACTGAATTTTCTTTTGTTGAATCCTCAGATAGTGTGAGAATTACTAGTGAGCCTACTAGGACAGTCTCTTTTACAGACTTACAGTCATCAGATTATTCAGAGGTATTGCGTGGTGTCGCCACCACGCCTGGATCTTCCATGTTTAGCACACTCCCATCCACTCCACTGCAGGCAGAAAATCTAAATAATGCCGCCACATATGATATGGCATCAACAGCTCCTTCCGTTACAAGCACTGATAATCTGTTGTTGATAACAACCTTGGCTGGAACAGAGGGGGAAAATGAGACAGATCAAACAACAGCTGCAGGAATTCCATCTACATTTCAAACCTCTGAGCCAATAGCAATCCCCAGTCTTTCCACGGTCACTTCAAATGAGATGTCAACATATATTGATATGGAAGCCTCTGGAATTGAAGATGATTTGGAGATAAGTGGAGATGGTTCAGGTTCAGGGTCACTTAACCAGTTTGTGACTCCATCATTAAATACATTTACCGCAGTTACAGGTGAGGCAGATCAACGTAAAAGCACCTCGGGTGTCATAGGTTCCTCAACCCAATCTCCATATGCAACAGGCACTGAGATGCCTATCACTAAACCAACAGAAATATTTTTGGAAACGTCTACAACTCAGAGCAATTTGGATAATGTGTTGTCTGTGACATCTACAGGAACATTTTCCTCTGAGCGAAGTGCAGGGGCTACTGACAGTACAAAAACCACATCCCCTTCTTTATTGAGCACAGAGGAAATGTCATCAACTTCTAATGTCAACACAGAGCAGGCAACTACGAACTTTGCTATTTCACCTACCAAGTCTGAACAACAGTCCCTCTTTAGAACTGAACAATCAACACATAATCCTTCAATTAAGGGCCACACAACTAAAAACACACCATTGACTGGAAGCATCTTATTTGGAGAACCAACAGGAGAACCGGAAACTGGTCGTACAGACAAACCAACATCTGCTGAAGAGGTTTCTTCACAAGATGTAGAAAGCACTTCTGTTGTTGTCGGGACCTCTGTGTCAATGTCAACATCAACCAGCACTGCCATCATATTTACAGAGGGTGTAAAGGATGAAGATAAGCTCATCTCTGCTGTTACTGACAGTATGAATGAAGAGATGACAAGTGCTGAGCTCATAACCAAAGATGACTCTATCATTGATGCTGATACGATTTCTATTTCTATTCAAGCATCTTCAATTTCCCCAACTATTCAAACAGAAGAAGCTGGAGGAATAACAATGACTCAAATAATTAATGGACCAGGAGAGACAGAGGGTTCAGGAAATATTCCTTCTGCCTACTTTACCTCTTCACCTAAAATATCCTCGGCCACTGAGGACAAAATAGATTTGACATCTTTTGAAATTTCACAGCCTACCTCAAAATCATCCATTGTAGAACACGTTCCTACAAAGGAAACATCCAGTGAAAACACAGTCACAGTATCTGAACATGCTACGGTAGCTACACTGGATATGACCAAAGACACTTTGAGTTCCTTCTCCACAAAAGCCACTGCCACCATATATACACCAATGTCCAGTGAAACAGTAGCAGGGAAGCTAAGCAGTGATAGCAGCAATGGCCACTTATACACCACAACAGAACCTAAAGTATCTGATATTGACACACTTCATGCTGAAGCAACAACCAGACTGCTGGAAGATAAGTCCACTAAGGTAGATAGTGAAGCCCAGAAAACCTCTGAGCAGAAAGAGTCATCTGAAACACCTGGGTCTGTAACTCAAGAATCCAAAACTGACGTATTGTCTGAGAGTTCAACTGAACAGTCTCTGAACAAAAGAACACATTTAACTACGGAGCCAACACAGAAAACACCATCCCAGACTGACTCTTCTTCATTTAGCACAACGATTCCCTTGGTAGTGTCTACAAGAGAATTACCAGAGACAACTGGTAAAGCAACCATAGCACAGCCATCACAAAGCACATCATCAACATCACCTATAATTCAGACAGATGACAGTCTACAAACTACACCATCCCTTGAGATGGACATATCGACTAAAGAAAACGCTGGAAGCGAATCATCAGAAGTTCTGAAACATTCATATACTACAACACCACAGGATAGTAATACAGCAGGAGCTATCAGTGATCAACATATTTTCAGTAATCCTACTTCAAATGTACCTTCAACATCAGCACAGTCACCATCACAGCCTGATGTCATTGTCCAGTTTGCTACAACAATTTCTCCTGTTCATTCCCGGACAACTCCCCTGGAATCCTTTGAGCAAGTAAAGTCAGAGATTACTCTTACACACCGCCCCAACACAGACTTGTCATCCGAGGATGCCCCACTTACTACGACTAATCCTATTTTTGAAAGTCATGAACCTATTCAGAGCACCAAATCAACCACTCACGGTGTTGCATCTCTTGTGGCTGAATCAGGAGTCTCTGCAGCAGATGATGGGTCTGTTGAGGCAACTCCTACCAAAAAGGAACCTTTCGATTTTGATGATAAAGATTATTCAGAGCCAGATTATGATGCACTAAACCCCAATTCGGTTCAAGCCGTTCCCGAATTTCAAGAGTCTTCATCCAATGACACAGATAGCAGCTCAAATGAAAATGCAACAAAGTCACCAGTTGCTGCAGAAGCTAGCACTGCCCTACCATTTGCATCAACACATGTCACTTCAACATCAAGCCCTGTACCTGAGAGCAGCTCTGAGTCCGATAGCTCCTCTAGTGAGATGATCACTGCACAGAAACCAAACAGTGACAGTACAGAAGAGGATAATGGAATCCAGTCAGTGTTCAAGGCAGACGCTACGACCACTCCATTTGTACAGTCTGTCACTTCTGAGAACACTTCAGGAAAGCGAGACAATGAAGAAGAAAGAACAGATGTCTCTTCTCGCACTGAAATGTCAAATGAGGTCCACAATGCCAGTACTACGTCAGCAGCTCAGACACAAAGTGAGTCAACATTAGTTCAATCAGGTCCCACTTCTTCATCATCTTCCACAAATGTTGCCACCACACCTTCATCAATTGAGGAAGTCCAACCATCAGTTAAAAATGGAGCTACAACTGTCAAACCAGATGCAGGACTGGATTTGGGACACACTGTTATTGGCGAGGCTGTCGAAATTCCGGGTAAGTTTTCTTTTTCAGAAGCCAATTTTCATTTCCCGATTGTATTTTACAATCCAACAGGAAAAATAGCAAGAAAAGTAGAAAATTCAGTCAATAAAATTAATTGCTTATCTTTTCACAGGTCTTCACTCATGTACAGTTGATGTTTGCATGAATGGGGGAACTTGCCACAAAGTCGGTGGTCTCCCCACATGTAGTTGTGCTCCTGGTTACACGGGTCATCAGTGTGAGACAGGTAGGACATACTGCTGCAGGACTGTCCTTTGCACTGTCTACTATTTATTACTGGACATTTTACCCACTAATGGTGTTAAACATTTACTCCTCTCCCATCTAGATATCGATGAATGCCACTCCAACCCTTGCCGAAATGGTGGTACATGTGTTGATAGAATTGCTCACTTCACATGTGTGTGCCTCCCTAGCTACTCTGGACTGTTTTGTGAAGAAGGTAAGCCTCTTATTATTGAATATAGATTTAGTATGATGTCTAGTGCATAACTGGTGAATTGTGAATAGCTGCCATTAAGTACAGTGATTTTTGCATTCTCTCCATCACCTGTGCACAATATAAAGCAGAGTGCTCTTTGCAAAAAATCAAGCAACAGCCACAATCCAAGTCCAACTATCCATATTACCTACAGATAAAATTGACAACTTGTTCTGTGCATTACATCTGAACATTATGTAGAGGTATATATACTTTTTTTTACCAAATTGCTTTTTTTCAAACAGCCATTGTTTATAATTAAATCAGTTGTTTGAATCCAGCCATAGCCTGCTTATTCTGCTCAAGTTCACTTTTATGAACAGAACTGTTGCTTCTTTTTCTTCTTGACTGTTTACACATTCCATACTTAATTTCATAGTATCGCCCTATTCTCATCCCTAGAGTGCTGAATTTAGGGCATATTCTGCCTAGGTGGAGTTCTGGGTCTACACCCTCAATTTTGTCAAGATGTACTTCAGCACAGCTGCTGTCTTTCACTGCTTTGCCAAAATAAATTGAGGAAAAGTAACTTGAAGGGTAGAACCCAAAAATATTTTTATTTTTGGGTTCTACCAAATAGAAAACATGGTGTTCTATTTGTAATCTTTCATGCATTGACCTTGAAAAATGATTGTCCATTTAAGCACAGTAATAACATATATAAGTTAGTAAGCTATGTACCTCCTTTTTTTCCAAATAATTTCTTCTACACAAAATAAACAAATTATCTTAAATTATAGTCATCCCAAAAGCTGAGTATTTTTAGTTTGGATGATTATGAATGTGATTATATTTAACAGATTCTGGCAAAAATGTAAATAAAAAAATTGTTACATGACATTGCCTAATGTATTGTTACTTTCACCCTCAGATACAGAAACATGTGATTATGGCTGGCACAAGTTCCAGGGCCACTGCTATAGGTACATGCCCCAGAGGAAAAACTGGGATATAGCAGAGAGGGAATGTCGTCTGCAGGGCGCTCATCTCACCAGCATCCTTTCTCATGAGGAACAACAATTTGTCAACCGTAAGTTGCTAAAGGCTTTTTTTAAACTCTCAAAGGTATATATTTGCCTTTTCTCTTTCTAACTGAGCTGCTCCAAAGAAAAATGTCATCTGCACTATCTCACCCTCTCTCATCCCATGTGTCAGGCCTTGGACAGGACTACCAGTGGATTGGGCTCAATGATAAGATGTTTGACAGTGACTTCCGCTGGACTGATGGCAGCGCTGTGGTAAGATAGCTCTCTTTCTGGTTTATTTTCATCTCAACAAACATGCGACAGGAGCTGTGTAAATATTTGGAAGTGATGCCAGTGACAGACACAGTCATCAGGGGAGTTGCTCTTTTAAAGGGCTGACTTTCTCATGACGTACTCCTCCTCAGTGTCTGAGGAGAATGCTGTTGAAAAGTAACACACAGTGCATGCTGTCAGCCAACTTGAATCAGATCTCTGCTGTCCTTGTGTCCTGGAGTGAGAGCAGAAATGTCAAGGGCAGCACCAAAGAGCTTTCCTGGAGGAAAAAACACTGAAAACATAAATGCAGTGTTTATAAAATAGCCCAGGAGTTTGTTTTAGGAGGAGTTGTAGTTACTGTTGCCCAGGGCTAGTTCTCAAGGCAGGAAAGTGGCTAATTATTAGGTGTCTAACTGTTGTACAGAGTGATGTCCTCACTTCAAAGTTAATCTAGAAGGGCCGGAGATAGTAGAAGGATGGAAAGAGCTTAGGGGTTCCAAGATAAGCTGGGTGACCACATATTGAGATACTAACTCAGCTGAGAGATGGTGAGGTGATGAAGGTGTGAGCAATACTTGCGAGAAGAGGAGTTTGGCAGGCGTAGACAGGTATGTACTTTGGCCCCCCGCATACTTGAGAAGGCATAGCCAAGAGGCAGCCACCCAAGATCCATTAAGATCCATCCAGCAGGAAGACACAGTTTGACAGCACCTTTGCCCAGGGGCACAAAGGGAAACAAACTGGACAGAAGCAGGACAGGGTGTCTTTGTAGGGATCGTCACTGGGGGGTTGAATGCTTAAGCTATCGAATTCAACTACTATTTGGTTTTGTGCCTGTATCCTCCCTTTTGATATTGGTTATTGGGTTGGATGTTTGTTTGTTCTGTAGGTGACGGAGCTTAGTTGGATTATTCTGACAAGGATGTTGACCTGCTGTGTAGTTGATGGTTCAAGCTTTTGTTAGTGTGAAGTCAACCCAGCAGGAAGCCAGAATCTGCCTTTGTGCTTGTGTGTGTGTGACTCTGTTAACCCTAATGACAGGGCAGCAGAGCCTCGGGAAATGATTGGAGGAGTGAGTGAATGTGGGGGTCACAGCTTTGAAGAAACTGTTTGAACCCAGGATGTGCTGAAAGGCTACAGGGAGCATTCATTCCAGTGCTACAGCTGTGTATATACAGTTTACCTGTGTGGATGTACGTCTGTCTGCTACAGGAATTCTCAATTCTCAAAATACAACAGGTTTATAAATGAAAGAAACTCACCTTAATTTTAATGCATCTTTGTTGCTTTTCTGACTCCAGCAATACGAAAATTGGAGACCAAACCAGCCAGACAGCTTCTTCTCTTCTGGCGAGGACTGTGTGGTGATGATCTGGCACGAGGATGGTCAGTGGAATGACGTCCCGTGCAACTACCACCTTACATTTACCTGCAAGAAGGGCACAGGTAAGAACACCCAGCAGAATTTAAAATGATCTGCAAGTTTAAGTTGCCTTGAACGCATCGTTTTAACGTCCTACTCCGTGTTTTGTAGTGGCTTGCAACCAGCCCCCTCTAGTGGCCAACGCACGCACCTTCGGTAAAAAACGTGAGCGGTACGAGATCAATTCCCTGGTCAGGTACCAGTGTCACACAGGGTATATTCAGAGGCATGTACCAACTATCCGTTGCCGTGGTGATGGACGATGGGATGTCCCTAAAATTGCATGCATAATACGTAAGTTTTTATTGATAAATTGTTTCAGTTTCAAGTGACACTTTTCAAATTAAGATATATTGGAGCTAAATGTTTCCTTTTGTTACCTCACAGCATCCAGCTATCAGAGACCCTTCGTCAGACGACATGAACACAGAAGCCTCTACAGTGTCAACAACTTCAGACGGCCGGAGGACGCCATCAACCATCATCCCCAGCGTTACAGAGGGAGGACGGAAAGGACAGGACACAGGCAGAGGAAGCTGTAATTGTGGTGTAACAGCAGCTTTGCCTAAAAGAAAGCACTGATGATGATGGTGTTCAAATGAGGAAAAAAAAAAGATTCTTAAATGAAAAGGGAAAAAGGAGGAAACCTTATGGATAACCTGCAGGCTCCCTGTACTTGGGAGGACAAGGGAATCAACCTATGAAGTGCCTTTTCAAGAGATGTTAACACATAACTTTTTTAATCACTGGCCCACTGTGCAACAGCAGTGTCAGTGTAGATAAAAGACTTTCAGCTGGATACTGGAAAAGCAAAGAACAACAATATTCTCATCATTTCTGCTTAAAAGGTTAACTGTGGACATTTTTTCTTCCTTTTCCTGAATTCATCAAGCCATTCATGACTGTTGCATCAGGTCTCTGTGAACCAACTGTGCTTTTGAAAATAATCCCAAGTGTTCCTTAATCTTTGAGCACTCTTGTGAAATTATAGCTCTTATAATAATGTAAAGGAATGGCTCATGTTGTTGTTGCTGTTTTTAATCTGCCTTCGAGAAATGTATGCTTTGTCAGAAGAGATGTTTGTCGTCATGGAACAAAGGCACATTTTTGGTACAAATTTACATACGACATACATACATACATACATGAGAGAAAAATGATGTCGATGTTAAAGGCTTTTTTTTTCTAGTGGTATTTATTTGCATTCCACATTAACAATAGACCAACGTCTGAGCAGGATTTGTTCAGTGAACTGCTGGAGCACCTTGTATTGAAGCAGCAACTATCAAAGCACCAAGTAACGCCTTTTCCTTAAGAGCCTTTTACTGTATGTTTGCAGAGAACTTTTTTTTATTTACAGATACCTTAAACAAACAACAATTCTGTTTAATTTCCCAGCTTTTCCCTACAAAAGAAGGAAAACTTTATCCTTGAAGGGAAATGTGTCAAATCAGTTGTGTGTTCTGCTTTTGCATCATTTCACAAAGTCTTTCACCTATTGCTGCTGTGCTTTTGCTAAGTGTTTTAATGTTTTCTAATGTTTTGTTAAATCAGCCAAACCAAGAGAATGTATTTTTTTGTGAAACACACGTAGAGACTTGAACGTAACGGCTGTTTAGACAGAAATACGTTATTTATTTTCAAGCTGCTTGTGATCATTTTACTTGGTTCAGTACTTACAAGTAAAACAAGATGCTGTCATCCAGCCCAACAGTGCTCTTCATATTCGTTCAAAAGGAAAACAAGCCACAACCACAGACTTTCTCAATGAGCTGCATTGAAGATGAAATATCTCCTAATAACTCAATTGACTCCTCTGCTTTCTCACATCTGGAATGCCATAAACAGTGGACCAAAGATCATACAGGGCCCCGTCGGCTGCAATAACAATGTTCTTTAATGTTAAGCAAATACTTGTACATGTGAATGGCTGTGTGTGTGGATCTACAGCCATTTGTAAATGGAGATATGTTTTTTTTTTGTCCGCCTGTGAATGTGTGTGTGTGTTTCAGCCTTAATGTGCACATAATATCATATTTATAGCAGTTTTTTTTATTTTATAATGTGAATATCTGGGATGTTTGTTGATTTTTTTTAAAAAAGAAACGCAAACATGTTTCCTGCTTTTAAATCACCAAAGAAATACAAATAAATATATATAGATATATATTAAGGCCCTTCAATGTGTACATTTTTTAAAGATTTGCGCTACATATAGCGGGTTTAGCAATTAATTTACGATTTTAGTTTGCATTATGCACATATTTCACTGAAGAACAAAAAAGTGCTTCATAGTAGTGTATGTGGTTCTCCAGCAGAGGGCGCGACCAGCTAAGACTTAGATGAAAAAGTGTTTAGCTCAATAAACCTTTATTCGTTGTGTCCCTGCAGGCTGCATCTTTACACGGCCGCTTAAAGCACGGAGGGTAAATAACAAATGAAATCACACACTCTCTTACACACCAACAGCACCGTGTCCTTTATGATTTTTGCAGATTCTTTCTGAAAAACCGATCAGTTACGCTCCACAAAACACGAAAGTGAGCGGAGGGAGGACAGGCAGACAGGAAGCTGTAGTCTGAGTTATAGCATGGATTAGGGAAACCTGACACCCCGACAGAAAAGACTTAGGTTGTAGAGCTGTCAACTAAGAGACGCTGCAATTCTTGGTATGTTCACTTTTCTGAATGTCGAGGTCGTTTTGCCTCTTAGTTTCTACAAGGTGCAAAAATTACGCTTTAGAAATTCGAATACAGTCACGTAAATTGGTTTTCATCTCGAAGGGTTTCTGGTTCTAAAGCTGTGCTGAGTTGCTGGAGCAGGAGATTTTAACAGTACAACCTCAGGGTTGGCTGTAATGGCTGTTGTTGGCAAAACTGACTAACAGTTAACT
The DNA here is from genome assembly GCA_016785265.1 of Paraplagusia blochii. Taxonomy (NCBI): domain Eukaryota; kingdom Metazoa; phylum Chordata; class Actinopteri; order Pleuronectiformes; family Cynoglossidae; genus Paraplagusia; species Paraplagusia blochii. The sequence continues at coordinate 56,439 of JAFBJS010055221.1, read as the reverse complement.
GGGCTTAAAAGTCGCCATTTCAGGCCCAGTGTCAGTTAGATTAGCTTTACACTAGATTGACTGTGTGGTGCGTTTACGCTATTCGGTATTGGAGCTACAGTACATTTCAATTGAGCTGACCAAAGTCATTGACCCACATTGAAAATATTTAATGTATATTTAGTCCTATGAGCTGAATATAAGTTATATATACACTATATATATATATATATATATATATATATATATATATATTGATTAGGTAAGTAGGTGAATAGGTAGGTACGTAGGTAAATAGATAGGTGTGTAGGTAGGTAGTTAAGTGAGTAGGTAGGTAGGTAGGTAGATAGATAGATAGATAGATAGGTACATACATAGATAGATGAGTAGTTTGGTAGGTCAATAGATAGATGAGTAGTCAGGTAGGTAGGTATGAAGGTTGGTAAGTAGGTTTAGAGATAGATAAATAAATAAGTAGGTAGATAGATAGAAAGGTAGGCAGATGGATAGCTAGATACGTAGATAAGTAGGTAAAAAGATAGATAGGCAGGTAATTAGACAGGGAAGTAGGTAGATCGATGGATAGGTAGGTAAATGGGCAGGTACATAGATATGTAGATAGATAGATAGATAGGTACACTGATAGGCAGGTACTGTATTGATCCCAGTCTAAGGGAATTGCATTTATTTTTTTATGATATTGCCTACATTTAAACTACCGTCATCGTCATTGCACTAAGAGTTGGTCTGGTATCAAAATGTAACCTTATGATGTCGAAAAGATCGAAGTTCTTGCTGTTTGGCACAAGATGATCCAACAATGATATTGTTTTTAATCTAGAGATTTATTATAAAATAATAATTATTATAAAACACATTTTATGTTTTACCCACAATGCCTTTGCAGTCTACTGGTAGATGCTGATCCAATTATTGGCCACCACTACTGTACAGTAGGTGGCGTGGGTTGACCTGGGTGTACCACAGCCACTGACAGTAACTCAGGCGTCTCTGACTTGACAATGAATTAAGGGACAGTAGGAGAAGAAGAAGAATGAATGTTTCTGTGAGACTGAGTGCATGTCATCGTAGAAAACTATGACCTATGTTTGAAACTTTGATAAAACTCCCATAGAGAATAACTGCAGCTGTCCCATGGCTGATCAGAGGATAAGGGAGAAGCCCCCTAGCCCCCTAGCCCACTAGCCCCCTAGCCCACTCAGCTTGGATCCTTTTGTTGTCCGAGTCGCCCAGTGTGTTTATGTTAAAGAGGAAATTCACTCTGCAGCCTATTGATTTCCAAGACTTGGCAGGCTTTTTAGAGTCTGTCTTGTCCAATCCAAGGTGCCAATTAGTCATTCAGAGCCCTGCTATTTTGCTGTCACATGTACGCTAATCCCGTTACATGTGAGACACAACATGACATTGTAGGCCATGTTGCATTGATGTACTTGCTGAGAACCACTAGGGTATTTGTTTGACTGAGAGCACACTGAGAGAGGAAAACAAATGAGTGAAGAATGATCTAATTTCACCAAAACCAGTCGTGGCTGTTCAACTCAAGTGTCTGCTTATCTGATCCAACCTCAAGACAAAGAAAAGATTGTTTGGATGGTGAATCATCATTTCTTTACATTTATATATTTTTTTGCGCCCGTAAATGAGTTGATCTGTTCCCTGCCGTTGCAGCATTTTCTGAAAATGTCAGTGGACATGTCCCTGGTGCATACATTTACATTGGTTTTGGCATCTCACTGCTGTATCACCCTAAATCTGACCTAGTTCCCACAAGCCTCAGCCAGACTGTTGTAACTGGCCCTTTATGTACATTAGTGGTGGGCTGGTAACTTGGCAGAAATCTGAAAAGGCTTAAGAAGAAACAAATGTGCGGTTAGTCTAGCCTGAAGACCTCTTGGCCCCGTGGATTTCAGCCAGATACAGTGGGGGCTCGACTGACGGAGGCAGCTGAAAACTCTATCTACGACTTAGTCGCATTTAAAATAAAATATAAATCCTTTTCCAAAATGTTTATGAAAAAGATTCTTCTTAGGACTATAAAAAGTACCTAGCGCTGACTATATCCAGATTGCTGAGTTTAGGTCCTGCCTTCATCCTTAGTGTACTAACAGTGGAATGGCAAAACATGGGAGAAGGAAATCACAGCCATAGACCTACCCATGGCCAATATACAGTAGAACTTACTGCATACTCTAAAAACCCATATTTTCCCCAATAAAAATAACTTAAAACCAATTATTTTCATCCCCTTCAGAAATATGATATTTATTGATTAAATTAATTGTCAATCTAGACTTCATAGGTATAAACAAACACATTGATAATATAAGAAACCCCCAAACATTATGTATTACTGCTATAACATTTTGTAAAATACCCAAGTAAAGGAGATTAAACAGACAGTCCAACAGAATGTTGGGCCCTAAGATGGGAGAGAAGATTCAAAGTTGAAGATAGAGAATGAAGGGGACAGAGAGAAGATGTTTGACTGAGACAATGTTGCAGAGTGTCCTCTAGAGAGAGACTGTTTTTTTTTAGAAAGGTTTTTTTCTCATTTCACAAGAAAAATCTTGGAAATATTCTTCACACATAACTTGGAGAAATCAACCTCCTGAGAGCTCATATCTATGGCTCAACTGTGTAGAATTTCAGCAGAAAATCCTCAGGCAATCCATATTTACTGACCTGCTCATCGATCACCAGGTGGCAAGGGGCAACAATCTCCACGACTTTAACCCAAATCACACTGCACTATACTCTGAGCATTCCGAGTGGATGATGAGCACAAAAACTTTCAACTATCCTAGAAGTATTGTGCTTTTGATGAATAAAGGCATAAGGTCTCCTTCTAATTCTAATCTTACAGAGATATATTTTGGAGATTGTATGGACCTTCTAGAACAGGGGTGGGCAAACTTTTTGACTCACGAGCCACAAGTGGTCCTAAAATTGGAAACGAGGGCCTAGTCAAAAGCAGAAAGATGGAGCATATGTTTGAACTAAGAGTTATTGGCACGTAAAAGTCCTGTGCAAAACGAAAAAAAAAAGATGCTACATTTCTAATACCCTTTATGACACCATTTGCTGGCAAAATACAGGCATTGCTAGCAAAGGGCAGAAGTATAATGATCATAGAAATATTTATTCAAAATTTGGACAAGGTTGGCGGGCCGCATTAAAATGCGTAACGGGCCGCATTTGGCCCCCGGGCATTAGTTTGCCCATGCCTGTTCTAGAAGAATGCTAGAGATGGAGCTACCAGGTAGGAGACAAAGAGCAGACAGGGTGAGATTGAAATTGTTGACTCACTGCGGCAACCCCTGAGAAAAGGGATAAGCCGAAAGAAGAAGAAGAAGTATAGACCTTCTAGAATGAAGTTTAAGTGAAATTTGCTCAAGTTCTACCACTTTTTTCTTTTCAGATTGCAGTGACAACTGGAGACCTGGTCTAATACACCTCCTGAGGGCAGCGTGCTCAGCTCACCATAGCTGAGGTGAGATTCTAATCTGTAATTCTCTTACAACAAACCAGATTTTCTTCACCGATCGCCAACAGCCATGCACACAGATAAAAATATGTTTGCAATCTGCCCCAACTTGTGGTTGAAGTTCGAGGATGGAAATTAAATTGTGTTAAAAAACATGTTTTATATAAAGTTTATTTATGGAAAAAAACGAGTCTTTTAAACATTGCATTTCCAGGTGTACTTCTTTATTTCACACTGTTTTGTTGATAGAGGTACATTGTGATATGATACAAAATACCTTCACTTTTGTTCCATGCACATTTCCATGCTCTCACTTTGATGTTGAGCCCTTATTACCTTTATGTTGTCACGTTCTAAAGCCACATGGATCTGCTATCAGTACTGTGTTAGTAAAAATAGTAAAAAAAAAAAAAAAAAAATTAAAAGAAAGAAAACACAAAATTATTTAAAAAAAAAACTTGTATCTCCTCTGTGGTTTCAATGAGGATTTTTGAGTCTCAAGACAGATTTTGATTTTGCCTTAATATTCCAGCCAAAACACGCCTAAAAGATAGTTTTTTTTTAGAAACTGTGTGGCAAACATTGTGAAAATAATTCGTTTTCATTTCTAGAACAACTTCCTGCATGTTTTTCTGAATGTAAGATGCCTAAAACTGCACTTCTGAATTGGTGAGACAATCTTAATTTTTTTTATTTCTTAAAAAAAAAATGACATTAAAAAAAACATTAAAAACTGTTATGACAAACACATTTTGTTAAAATATTCACACTCAAAAGGTTACATTAAAAAAAAACTTAAAAAAAAAAAAAAAATTAGTTTTTCGTGTGGCATTGATCAAATAGTAAACCGATCACAGTATGGCAGACTTACATTCATATTTTTGATAAAAATGTCAAAATCCTGTGACGTTTGTGGGTTAAAACGAAGAATCTCTAGATTCTTAGCTTGTAATTAACAGTACCAGATTTATTTGCATTACCTGATGAAGTAGAAATCACTCTTCCCATTTTAAAGACTTGTTTATTTGAAAGACCGATGTTCTGATCCATCTTGTTCTCTGATATTTTTCTGCTTGAAATAAATCAAAAATAGATGCTGCCACTTGTCAAATCTCTCTGTATTGGACTTTAATTTTATTTCATTTTATGAATGAAAATGAAAGGTTTTATCACAGCTTCAGAAACATATTGAATTCATGCAATTTTAAAATGCAAAGCTTGCCTGCTTTTTTGTTGACTTCTTTTTTATTATCAATTGTGGTTCTTTGGTGTTATGGCTCCCCCTAGTGTAAAACTCTTTTCACTGGTCTGCCTTGTAGCAGTACACACCATAAGACTTTTGGGTCTTATCTGGGAATCCAACCAATCGAACTGCACGTTCTGTCGGGCTGCAGTTCTTGCGGGGCCTGGAGATGGGGTAGCGGACGCTTCCGTCAGCTAACCAACCAGCATCGCAACGGTCGAAGTTCTCCATCTTCCAGGCGGCAAACATGTGTGACACTTTGGCTATTTCAGCACCATCATCCGTGCAGGCCTGCACAGCCTCATCGAAGGTCAGCCTTTCGGGTTGGACCAACCAGTAAAAGCTTCCTGTTGAAAAAGACATTGATGAGGCCAATTGCAAACTTTGATTTGGGACAAAAACTTACAAAATAAATAAAACCAAACAAATCACGTACCTTGGAACTGTTTGGCAAAGCAGTAAACATCATATGTGTGATTCACTTTGTCACGGACACCGTAGTTCCTGAGACCTGGGTCGGCATCAGAACCTCCGCAGGGCCCTCTGGGGTTAATGATGGGGTACTGCACTGTGCCGTCACTCAGCCAGCCAGCATTGCACCAGTCCAGACCTTGCTGCCAGGCCTCCGTCAGCTGCTCAAGGGAGGCCATCACAGCACCCTGCTCAATACAGGCCTTCTCGGCGTCCTCAAAGTTCAAGGTGTAGCGTTCTTGGTTGGGCTGGTACGGGAATACGACACCTGAAGAGACATTAAAATAGGAATAAGAGGTTACTTGAGTTTTCTTCTGTGGATTTATAGTACTCTTCTCATGCAGTCCAGACCCATAGACATGAAAGAAAGACTGTGGGTTCAATGAGTTCAGTGTCTCCAGGGTAGCCTGCTCAGTTGGCATGTGCTGCTGGCATACTTAGGCTTGTGTTATTGAATGTTGGTCTATTTGTCTTTCAGCTCTAGCAGCTTGTTAAGTGAGATCAGTCTTGGCTTAGTCACTCATATTTTGCTCAACTAGACCTTGGTGGAGATGAAAAACCATCTTTTTTTAAATGTTGTACTGCACAGATTGAAATGGGATTTCAAAAAAGTCGTAAAATAGAAATGGACGCTGATGCTTATGTTCACTTTACAACCAGTATTCACCAAATGAAGCTGATTTTCCTAAACAAAACCTCAAGTTTTAACTCTTATAATCACACCGCCTCATCCTGACTGATCCATTTGTCGCATGCTGTCTTGGAAAAGCTTCTACAATGTTTCCCAAGCCAACTGCAAAATCATCCATCTGTAGTTTATAAAAGTTCTGCTGTCATCTCTGGGTAGAGGGCGTTCCTTTCTGTATGTAACAGAATGACTTCTGTAATGAGTTTTAAATCTGATTATTCTGCTGAAGATAAAAAAAATTAAGCATCCAAAACATCTTGGTTAACAGTTTACAAATGTTATGATGACAGATCAATTACTACACCAGTAGGGAATACGCTGCGGCTGTTTGTGCTTTTTTTTTTTTGGAAAATGAGTGGATCTTTATTAAACCTCTGGTAAAATAGGTATTTCATGTTCTTACATTTGATTTTAGTTTTTGTGAAGAGTGGATGTGGTTAGGCTAAACCCTCATGGGCCAATTACATGTGTAAATAATTAAAAATGAATGTTTACCCATGGTGAGACTGGGCATCACATCCAGAGTGATATCTTGTACCAGGTCCGCCATCCCATTGATGATCTCACAACGATACTTTCCCGTGTCTTCCATCGACACACTGGTTATAGTGAGAGAGGCGTCATAGCTGTCTTTCTCCTCCAAGAACACGCGGTCCTGGAACCTTCCGAAGGTTTTCTTGTGCAACCCCATGGAGAGCAGCACGTCCTCGTTCAGCGACTCGTCTTCTGCCACTTTGGTCCATTTGACTCGAACACCAACGTAACCATTGGTAGGGGAGTCGTGGGCCTGGAGCAGGCAGGGCAGAGTGACGTTGGCACCTATTTCTGCAAAAACTTTAACTGGAAGAAAGGGGAAAAGACTGAATGTTAACAGGAAATGATAATATGTTCCTTCATTCTTTGTCTACTTTAACCCACTGGATGTTTCGATAACTTTATAGTGTATTTACTCAAGCACTTGCCTTTGAATAAACACACTCTACACTTGGGAGTGTTGAACAGCAGCCAGCTCTCATCCCCCTACCAACCCCTCAGTTCTGGCCTGGAATCAAACCTCTACGTGAATCCTTGAACCCCATCTTTTTTTTTTCCATCATCACATGATTTATAAATGACAGTCGGTACCATGTATTAACTGTCCACTCTCCTTTCAGCTGTCCTCCATCTGAGTGGGAGTTCCAACCAACTCCCCTCTGTGTTTCTCCGCAGGTTTCTATGTCCATGTTACGACCTCACAGGGTTTGTTTGGCTTAAGAAAACCCTGACCAGCAGGGGGTGACCTGATCTCCGCCAGGGCAATAACCAGGGCCAGATGGAAACGCATACAACACCTCTGACCGCCCCTGCTGCATCTCCACCTTTGAACAATCAACCATGTAAGTGGAGTCGCCCTCTGCAGTAAACAGTAGTTAACAACTTATGCAATGTGTAATAATATTATAAAACTATATAACCGGTTTCAGATTTAGAACGTCCTACTGTGAGTCAATGACCTGAACCTTTTAGAAGGTTGATGTTCATGTCAGGCAGCTTCACCAGAACCGTGACTGTGTCACAGTTAAAATAATGTTTCCCACATGGGTAAACGCAGGAAATCATTAAAGCCAATGGCTCCTAGCTTTAAGTAGTCAGATCCCCCTACAGCAGTATTCCCAAATCTTTTTTTTGCAGCACGGACCGGTTAGAGGTCTCGTACTATTTTCACAGACTAGTCGTTAAGTTGTGGCAGATAAATACACCTTATTAAAATTACATTTCTGGTGTTCGGAAATATTTTCCTACCTATAAAATCTTCCTACCCAAATTAAATGTGCATGCACACATCAAGGGTTTCCTTAAGTTTCACCCAGCCTATAATTTTCTCCTACCAGACCGGTATACGAGGTTAGAACCTTGTATCAATGACTGTGCATCAAGTTCCTTTTTTGATATGGGTATGGATCAAGTGGAAGTAAAAGCCAAAAGGAAACATTATTTCTCTGCTGCCCGGCACCAATTCACCCACAGACCGGTATCGGTCCCCGGACCGGAGGTTGGAGACCACTGCCCTACAGGACAGACTTAAGTTAAAAAAAAGGGACAGACAGTGGGAGTAGAAATAGTGACTGGAAGATTAAAATATTAAAAGTTACTGAAAGAGCATCACTTCTTTTCCTACGTCACCCCCACCCCACCCATTATGCTCTTGGTGTAACTGGTCAGCAGATGTTTTCCATGTTACCTCACACTGTCTTGCTGCTCCCTTTAAAAAAAAAAAATAGTCTGACTCCTTTGGGCTTAAAGCCCATTTTTAATGATTGTTCCATTAGAGACCATACAGTGGCTCACAGATTTACTCTACCCTGCACAACTAGAAGTTTGCTTGTGTGACTAAAGCTTTTGGTAACAAGAAGGACTTCACTCCCACTTGGCAATTGTCGTTTCTCTGCAAGATTTTACAATTCAATCACTCTTTTTTGGAAGTGGATAAAATAAATGAGTGTGTTTGTACAAACCCTTTCTACTTACGTTAATTTATAAATACATTGGTATATATCACATTCATTAAGCAGACTGCTGGTATTTCCGGTAAAAGTATTTCCACCCTGTATCCTACTGCTGCAGTTACCATCAAACAGGGGGGTCCCATGAGAGACCGTGGTCCTGCACGTAGCGTGCACAGCCCTGCAATAAAACAGCCATGTGTTGTGTTTACTTAACTGTCTGAGAAAGACGAGAAACCATTTCTTTGTTACTGCTTGAACAAATCCTGTTTACATAACGGTCAACGCTGGGGCCAGAACGTCCCTTTTAACATAAAAATCAGTCCTTAATGCCCTGTGAGTGAGTGCTGAATAAGAGCGCGGCGTAAAATCACAGTAAAATAATATAAATTAACACGTGTGCAGCTGCAACCTGGGCTGTTTAACGAGCGCACTCATTTTTTTTTATCTCACTCTGTAAAATCCTGTACTAAAAGTGACTGCAACCATCTGCATCACTGTAATGTCTTTGTAAGAGGCCATTAAGTTCATTGAAACATGCTCATATTTTAAATAAACATACATAAATATATTTATATATATGTAGAGAGAGAGGCAGAGAGCTTGTAAGAGGATTGAGCTCCGGAAGAAATCACGTGTGCAACACCTTCCTAACGCGTTGCTTTACTTTCAACTTCTTCCCTCCGTTCTGCTGCTGGCACAGACAGGAGGGAGAGAGGACGAGTCCAGCTGTGTCTCAGCGGGGACAACTCTTCTACATCATTCTCATTCCGCTCCTTCCTGTTGTCTTTCAGGCACAGACACAAGAACGTGGGCGTGTATTCCCTCACGTGGGTACAAATCTGCAACGAGCAGCGCACGTGCAAGCTCAGCTGTCCTAAAAGAAATACATCACGTTTGACCATGATTGAATTAACACACAGATAGGGATACACACCCAAACAGCTGAGTCTGACTATGTAACTCATCCCCAGGACATAGTACAGCCCACCATCTGATCCTATACTCACCACCCACCCGTAGCAACGAGGTTGCGCCTCGGCAACCAGGAGACACAGTAAACATGAACTTAACTCTCTTCCTATAGGGAGAGACAGAGTCATTTGGATTTGTTACAACATAGGGCTGTATATGTTGGAGCTCTGGACTGTTAATCTATGGCCTGTGTCCAATAGAAAGCTCCAGACTGCCAGAGTCAGTCAGTAGGTGCAGGGATGGGGAATGCCCAATGTGCAGACAAAGAATGCACCTCTCGCAGGGCCAATAAATTTGTCAGTTACACTATGGAACATTAGGCGGTGCTGTGCCAATGCTGGTGAGCCTGGTGTCGTTGGATGAGGTCATAGGGAATAATGTCAGTTTTAAGCTGTTCTCTCCAATGAGGAGATATTTCTGTGGCAGAGAATTCCGAACAGGACATCTACTGATTCTGCTTCCAGACTAGTAGGAATAATGCATTCAGAATAACACTCTACATATGATGTAAAAATATATATTTTCACAAACATATATTGTTTTATTTCGGCAAAAAAAGAGGAACCAAAGGGCTCCCAGTGTTTCATCCTAATGAGACCCTTAAAAACCCGGCGTTTTAAGTCACATCTAACACCACTTTAATCAGTGCTATGAATGGCATGGACTCTCATTCACCAGCGCGGGCGGAGAAAGTGAATGAATGACGGGGTAATTTATTCAAAGCAGCTCCGCGCCATGATGGTGGTCCGCACGCAGCAAGTCAATGAGTCAGTGCTGAGTCTTGCCGAGCTGAATGTGTTTCCCCAGAGACCAGTCTTACCTACTGCCACAATGACCCCGTTGTTACGTAAAACCCGGTTCTGTGGCGCGACTCTACTTACTCAGCTCATCCTCCTGTTCTCAGCGCACAGTCATGAGATACAGTGGAACCACACACAGTGTACATACATATACATATGTTTTTTTTACATATATATGTAAAATATTGCATATACTGTATGTTTTTACATATTCCGTATATTATAAATAAATATATATGATATATTTTAAAGTTTCTTACCATCCACTAGAAGGAGCGATGTTGTCGGCATGCTGTGTGCACTACCAGCCAGTGCCAAGCAGATAATGGTGAAACAGAGCAGATTCTTCATTTTTGTTTTTTTTTGTTTTTTTTGCACCTAAGGTGAAATGATTAACTTTTACAAAAAAAAAAAAACAAATTTAAGTGCACAGATTTAAATTCTTCTGTCCGTCTCTCTCTTTGTCCCTCTGTGCAGCAGCTGCCTGTGGTGGTGCTACTGAAAACTTTGGGCTCCTTGGAGGTCCACACAAGAGCCTTTTATTGGAACCCTGTATGGTGGAGACCACTCCCCCCACCAATCAGCCCATCACTGCTTCCATACAGGCTCCCGTTTGCCCACATTATTCGTAAGCGAGGAAGAACACCCCCTTCTCTTTCTTCTTTTTTTGGGGGGGGGTGAAAGAACGGGGTGCAGAGCATAGAAGAAACTGCGTCTGTAGATCATTATCCTGGGGTGAATGTTTGAATCCCACGACTGTGGCTGATTCCTGTGGGGAATAAATTACATTACATACAGTAAAATGATAAAACCTTAGTAGGGAGGAAATAAAACAAACAGCAACATTCATACTATCACTTCATTCTGATTTGATTTGCTGCCTTGATATGAAGTCACTTTAATAACAGAGCAAGTCTCACTGTCCGTTCAGATTGAGTCATTATTGTAGTATTCAAACATTTGTGTCCAATGTACTTTAGCGATAATGAACTTCAGTCTCTGACAGAGGCCTGAACACTTCTGCTGCCCACACACACACACACACATGAAAACACACTTCAGGATCTGATGGAACACATTGGCCCTGTGGACATTTGGTAGAGTGGAAGGAGTTCAGAAACATGACGTGTATTGGCTCAAAGTGTTTTTTTGTTTTTTTTAATCAGACCATGACTTTCCTTTTCCACTCCTTAAATCTCATCTCTCTGCTTTTATGAAATTCTTACACCCAGTTTAAGCCCACCTACTTACTGTAAATCAGGGCTGTCAAAGTCAAAATTCACAGTGGGCCAAAATAAAATATAGGGATGAAGTTGTGGCACCAAAGAGTAGTTCATAAATTAACGTCAACTCAAAAGTGAAAAACATTGAAAAGAATTTTTTTTTTTGACCCATATTTTAAAGTCACAAACCTTTGCCAATCAAGTCTTTTGACATTTCTCGTCTTTGGGAAACAAAACCCACTCACCAGTAATCCTTCCACATTTATGATAAGAACCGTGTGGGCCAAATAAAATTACACTGCAGCCCAGATTTGCTCCCTCTGGGCCTGAGGTTTGACACGTATGCTGTAAAGAAACTGTCCATTCATTCTACAGCGCAGCTCTTTAGGGAGACAACACTAGGATTTGTGACGCTCAGCAGGAAGTGGGGCCTTGTGTGGGCTCCCCTAAATGTTTTCTTAGGCGTCTCAACTTCTTCGAGACACCTTTGAGAAATGATATGGATGCGAGTGCAGCAGCAGGCCACAGATGGACCTTCTGGAACTGCAGTTATTACAGCTGGCATAGTCCAAACTGTCTTCTCACCCTCCTTCTCTCTCTTTACCTTCTTTCTTCACAGCCCCTCGTTGCTTCGACCCCCACAGAGATGACAACAGAGAGTGTGCTGGGCCCCCTTCTTGTATATTCTGGAGTCCTGCTTTGCTCTGGGCACATTTTCCCTGTCCCTGCCCTTGATCCTCCTGCCCTCTGAAGATCTGAGGGTCTGTTATATAAGGTGGGCCACAGCCCGCGTATACAGTACAGTGTGACATTATAAACATACAGTACTTGGCCCTAAAGGAAACGCATAGAGAGTCCTCACATGTTCTGGAGGGAGCATTTTACCTACATGTGTGAGACAGAGTGGATGGCAGAGTGTTTCTTCCTAAACCTTTGTAGTCTGTATATTGGAAAGATAAAAGTTTGGTTGATGAAACATGATTTTTTTCACTTCATTTCTGTCATTTAACTAAATGACTGCATCATTCTTTCAATGGTCAATACTCAAACGTCAGTTTCCCAGCAAAAAAAAAAAACTGTGTAAACAAATACAACACTGCAGATGGGTTGGAATAACATCAAAACAAAATAACGGAAAATGGATCAGAAGGAGTCTGTGGACCAGCCTTTTGAAAACTATGGAATTTACCAGAAAATGTGGAGAGCAAATCTCTCTCTATATATATAAAAAAATCCCATATATCTACTGATGGAGCTCTAAATCTAGATCTGGAGCCAAAGCCTTCTGTTATCAGGCCCCTCTACTTTGGAACCAGCTGCCAGTTCTTGTCCTGGAGGCAGATACAGTCTCTACTTTCAAAAGTAGACTTAAGGGTTTTCTGGTGGCGTACATGTCCAGCCGTAGACCCATGTGGGCCCCATTGTTGCCCTCTATCTCTTTCACCCTTCTATTCCTTATTCAACTTTTCTATTCTACTATTTATTATTTTTAGTAGACTTAAAACCTCTTTCCTGGGACCTTGCGTCCCCGAAGTCTTTATTCTTTCCCTAGAATCCCATTGCCCTGGGCCTGACACAGGACCCTGGACTTTGTCTAATGGAGCATATGAACTTGATTGGACCATGAATGGACTTTATAGTGCCCTTCTTTTATTTGTAGACTTACTTGCTACTGTTTGCCCCCTGTCCATCCTGTGTGAGGGTCCCCTCCTCTGTGGATCCCCCTGAGGTTTCTTCCTTTTTTTTCCCTTTCTGGGTTTTTGGGAGTTGTTCCTCAGCCGGTGTGAGGGTCTATAAGGGCAGGGGCTATCTCTATATATTCTTTTTATTCTTGTTTTTACATATGCTTGTTTGTAAAGTGCCTCGAAAAACAGTTGTTATGATATGACACTATAAACAAATAAAAGTTGAAGTTGTTGAAGTTGCAGCACACAATTGCATACTGTAGGACAGCACAGTACAACAATTTGTAGAATTACAGTTAAGATCATTTCAGTCAATTTTCGTTTAGTATCAATGTGTAGGACAGTCAATCAACACTGGTCTCTATGACTGAGAAAACAGCATCCAACGTGACCATTTACTACATTGTTGACTTGCAGTTAAACCCCTTTATAATTATTTTGGGCCACAACTAACGTTAAACTTTCATATCAAAGTGAGGTCCGCAAAATATTGTTCGACGTACCACAAATGGCCCACGCTCCACAAGTTTGAGACCCTCTGCATTGTGAAATGGATCCACTTTGTGACAAGAAATCTCAGCATAGTAGGGGGGAAGTTAACTAAGGACACTAAGACTATAGTTTCTCTTGTGTCAAACAAAACCATCATTCTTGGTGGGAATTTGGCAACTTCTACTCGCGGTTGGAAAATCTGTAGGCCCAGGCGTTTTCATGCATATAATATTAGCATCTGTGTCCAGTTCACCCTTATTCCCAAATACCTCCCAAGCTTATACATATGTGTGTGTGCACACATGGAAGAACAGAATGTACCAGCGCTTTTGACTGTAGTGTATATGTGATGCCTTAAGGCTGAGAGTGTTGGGAGTCCAAGCGCTCACAGATCTGATGGGTTACAGCAAAATCTTAGCAGCCAAAAACTTCTGAACAGCTGTTCTGTTCTGCTGAGACCTCAGCTCAAGAGAATGTCCGAGTTCGTGTTTGCCACTCTGGTCGTGGACGTCCACGGCATTAGGGCAGCGCAGAGCGTTCGGCGAGAGAGTCTCAGGACTCTCGAGAGTCTCTTATGTAAACGTCCTCCAATGTTTAGAAAAGAGAAAGAGGTTGTGAGTTTTCCTACAGTGGTGTGAGTCACCTTCTGATGAAACAACACGTGTTTCTTGTTACCTGCACGAGGGCTACACATGATCAGTCCCGGAAACATTTCTTAAGATGATGTGCTAACCGTGACTGCCGGCTCCTGGTAATAAGGCAGCGATGACGCAACGGAGCAGGAGTTTGGGACTTTAAAGGGTCTGGTGGAAAGAATTAACTAAACATGCTGACTGTAAAGCTGTAAGCAGAGTGGCAGGGATGTTGCCAAGTTGGTGTGATGTAATCATTAGTGTCCACACATCCAGAATGTCTTCAAAGACATATATTTTTTTGACCATACTATTTTTACTGTTACCAGACAGTAATGATGTTAATAATGTTACACGGATAACAGATAAACTGTTGAGTAATGTCGAGTGTGATTTGTTGCTCTAAAAAATATATTTTCTTGACTCCACAGGTGAAACTAATCAAGGCAATCGAAGCTGAAAGATAACACACAGGCTAACAGTAATGCCTTCAATTAGGTAAGTGACACAATTTGCAAAACTTACAAAGAAAATTTAAAGCAAACATGGATTTTTGTTATTGATATCTCTGACTATGAGATAAATTCAGACCTACAGTAGTAAATTATGTAGAGAGTTTTTGTAAAGTTGTTTAGAAAGATGCATATTTAGTCCCTTATCTATCAATCTGTCTTGGACAAAATTGTTGGTACTACTTTGTTAAAAACAGAAAAAAAAAACAAAACAAAAAAATAGTCACTCAAATAACTTGAAACTGACAAAAGTAGCTTTTGAATTGTTGTTCAACATAATTGTTAAAAAAAAAAAAAAAATCTCAACTGACCTGGAATGAAATGATGGAACCTTAGGGGACAAAAAAGTCTATCTATCATCTATCTAGAAAGGATTGAAAATGATTTAACACGTGTCTCCAAACATGTAGCCAACCAGTCTGTCTATTTAAAAGATGAAATGGTGGTATGGTGGTGTTGACCACTCAAAGTTAAGCAGAGAGTTCCATAGTATTTGTAGGTTCCATAGTGTAGCCATTAGCACGCCTGCAACCAA
Source organism: Paraplagusia blochii (assembly GCA_016785265.1). Classification (NCBI taxonomy): domain Eukaryota; kingdom Metazoa; phylum Chordata; class Actinopteri; order Pleuronectiformes; family Cynoglossidae; genus Paraplagusia; species Paraplagusia blochii. The sequence continues at coordinate 41,216 of JAFBJS010055221.1, read as the reverse complement.
AACAGAGAGAGCACAGAGTCCTGGGCTCGATTCCCAGATTAACCACAAGATTGGGGCAACAGTTATAACAACTGCTGCTGTTGGCACAATAATCTCTTAGTTTTTCTGCCATATTAAACATTTGTGGAAAGTGAAAAATTCTCATTCATCCAGATCACAATATACAATAGAATATACAATCAAACATCATTATTCACTCATTCATTCGTCTTCATCTCCTTGTCCGTTCTGGCGCATCTGGCGCCACCCAAATCACATTGCAACATACTGTGAGCCTTCCTGTGGGTGGTGAGCCCACAAGAGGTTACGTGGGTCGGGACGGTGGCAAGCTCGGGACATCTCAGTGGCACCCTGTCAACTAGTGGATTCAAACCTGAAGCGTTGAGGAACCAAGATTGTTCCTTAACTATTTGGCCAACTTAACAACAAACTTCCCCCTAACCCTCTTGGACACCCACTTGCACTAAATGCCCCAAAGGATTGTGCAATAAAATATTAAGGGTAACACCATTATGGTCCAGGGCCAGTTTCATTATTATGTTTTTTTTTTAAATGACTCTTGAACCACCATTCAAAAGAAACTACTTAATTTCATGAGTAAATTTTCAATTTATTTTATGTATTACTAGTTAGTTTCAAGTTATTTCAGTGACTAATGCGTTTTTTCTTTTTATAACAGAAAGTTTCCAATAATTTTGTCCACATCTGTATTCTGCTGTCTTTTTGTCTAACCTATCAGAAAGAGACAAAATATACAAGCAAGGACGAGCTCCAGCTCATAATGAAATTAAAAATATATGTTATACTCAACACAGTCTCTGATGGATATGCACTATAGTAAATTAGCAGTCATATTTTATTCATTGTTCGCTTTTTCATCAATTTTTGTAGAAGTATTTTCTACAGTAATGTGTTTTGTTCAACTGACATCTCTTTAAATCCTCAAAGTTGAAGCAGTTGTCAATAAATATGGATTTTGGAAAAAAATGAACAGTACAATATTTTATAATCTTTTTAAAAAATTAATCAAAACCTCCTGGAACTTTTACAATAGTGAGCACCTTCCTAGTTTATCAAAAGTTTACCTGGTAAAATGTATTTATCCGAATAATATGCAACTGGCTCCATTTCTGGAACACACTCCATTCTGTCAGAGGAAAAGTAATGAACATGAAGACAGTGGGAATTTGCTACTGTCATGACGGACCGAGAAAATGACTCCTAAAAATATTGTGTTGTGCTTTGTGTACCTGCGGCTCCACGACACCAACAGCTGCAGGCGGGCGTGGGACAAAGTCTGCACTGACACAAGTTTAACGACCGCAACAGTTACATCAGCTAAGGCCATAAATCGCTCCAACACAGGTCCACCACCAGGTGTCAGGGTATCAACTCAGGGTTTGTGGAGCCGACATGATTGTTACCTGAACCTGGATACAATTTTTTCACAAAGGTTGAGAATTTATGTTATTTGATAGATTTTTTAAAATCAGATGTACACATTAGATAGTAGCTGTGTGTCCGTGTGTGTGGCAATTCCACAAGAGTTGGAACAAAATTGGGATAAAGTCATCTTTAATAAAATCATTATCCATTTGACCATTGTCTAAGTCAGCTTGTCCCATTGTCCTACTGTCCTGCACTCAGCCCAGCCGCTCTGACGCAAGCTGGGCGTATGCTCTTGGATTTGTTTTTAATCTGAGTCATTTCACAAATTATACAATGTAATTTGACGCAGTGAGTTTTCACTGACCTTCTAATCTTTCATTAAATTAGGGATTTATGGGGGGAATATTTGTGTAACAGAATAAAGATTAATAATCCTGTAGATGTAGCCGAGTTCTAGCACTTTTATTAAAATCTCAGTTGTTAGGGGATTTGTGCGATGCCCCGACGACGCCCTCGTGACTCAAGCCGTTGTATTTACAGTAGATCTGAGTCACACCCTCACACAACATATGGTCCACACTGATCTTTCACTGAGACACACACACACACACACACATGCATGAGGTTCCCCTGTGTTTTTGGATACTCTATCGTAGCCATAACACAGTGAGTCACCAGTGGAGACTCTACTGTGTATGTTCAGCCATACACAGACCTAAAGAGAGTGGGCGTGAAGCCCATCGTCAGCTTCACCGCAAACTGGAGGTTGTAAGTAAAAAAGTGTGAAGCTGTGAAAGATTACTGGGAAATAGAAGTAATTAATTAGTCATCATATTCAGGCAGATGGGTAGGCAGGCAGGCCGGCCGGCAGGCAGGCAGGCAGACAGACAGACAGACAGACAGACAGACAGACAGACAGACAGACAGACAGACAGATGGCAGACAGACACACACAGACAGACACACACAGACAGACAGACGGCAGACAGACAGACAGGCAGGTAAGCAGACATACAGATGGCAGACAGGCAGACAGACGGCAGACAGACAGACAGACAGGCGGGTAAGCAGACAGACAGACAGATGGCAGACAGACAGACAGACAGGCAGACAGACACACAGACAGACAGATGAAATAATGATAGTTGAATGGATGGAAACAAAGACAGAAGTTCCCAAGGGATGGATGGATAGATAGATAGATGGATAGATAGATAGATAGATAGTTCCCACGTGATTAATGGTCTGATAGATTGAATGATAAATAGTGATAATAGATAATAGGTGGATGGATATATTGATATATGGATAGATGATGGATGAATAGATGGAGGGATGGAAGGATAGATATATACCTGGATACTAAGATGGACAGACAGACAGAAAGGCAGATAGATGAAATAATGTTAGATGGATGGATAGAAACAGGAAGGAAGACAGTAGTTCCCAAGTGATTAATAGTTTTGGAGATAGATTGGACAGGTTGTTTTTTTAATCTACAATCTCTTTATCAATAATATGTTGAGATTCTTTGGAATTCTTTAGGAGGCAGAGTTTGAAGCTCTACATGTCGTGGAGGCCTCTTTATTTGCACTGCCGTCAATGAATGAATGAAATGAAGTGTATGATTGTATCTTTACAAAAATGTACAGGTGAAAATTCAGCTTAAAGACCTTTTATAATACAAACCTGCAGCGATATGATATTTATAACTTCACCGCTGACCCTTACATCTGCTTTCACTTTTCTCTCACCTAAAATAAAGCCTGTGACAGGACGGAGAGGATGGACTTCCTGGTTTTACAGAGCAGTGTTTAAATTTTATTAATTGGACTTTTAGTGGCTCGATATATTTCCCTGATTAGGTTTAAAAGCGGACGGTTTAAAGACCGTGTTCTGCGACAGGATTTAAGATTTAGGATATCTGTAGGATGTGAAAAAAAAAAGAAAAAACACTTTGTATTACAAATTAACCTCGCTTTAAGTATTGTGAACAGAAAAAGAAATAAATTCCCCAGACACAGAGCTGTGTAAAGAAAGACTGTGAAGGAAGTGTTGTCAAAGCCTATACATTCCTCAGCGTTTTTTTTTCCCCCGCACTCGGGCTCAGACGCAGTGGTAGAAAATTTAAAGTTGCCCTGGGAAACGACTCTGCTCAGTGGAAACATCATTATTGGTCAGGGAAAATATATATATATATATATATTTATAAAAGTCATAATATACTCCCTTTACTGAAGACAAAAAAGCATTAAACATTTCATCTTTTTATTTCTTTTAATCTTGCAAATCTTAAAAGAGAATATTTTTTACTGACATGTTTTATCTCTTTGACCTAGAGTGTTGTTGAAGGCCAGATGCTAACGTGAGATTCTGAGGGTGTGTTTGGGTAAAATTTGTGTAAAAATTGTTGGAGCAGTTAAAAACTCGACTAAAGATGTTGGAAATTAACATTTAATTCAACCGCAAGGACATAAATGTAGTAACTCCTCTTGATTTTGAGAAGATAAAACAAAGACATTAGTTTTTTTACACATCTCAGCCATTGTGTTTCAATTTTGGTTTGAACTCAGCATCATGGCCCAAACTTTCTGTTGAAAAGGAGAATAAACCATCAGAGCACTGAGTTATCTGTTTGCAATTGAAAACAAACAGGACCTCACCGCTCATTTTCCGAGTGGAAACAGATGTCGACCAAACCTATGGCACACTAGTCACAAAGAAATCCAAGGTGGCGCTCTGGTCTGACACTGCTGAGGATAAATGCTGAAGTTTACCATAGTGTAAAAGGGTGAAAAGCCTCGTCCAGATGTTAGGAGACGAGGAAGTGTTTGATTATAAACAGTGTGACATGTTTCGAGGCCTGTGTTAAACAGAGCTCTAATCGCTCCAGATTGGTTTCCTCATTTATACCCAGGACATAAAACCCATTTAGTGAAAGCAAACACAGCGTAAGACTGATGAGACTCTGGGCTTTTGATGAGGTTTTGTCTCCGCAGCTGTTTGGAAAAGTCTTTAACTTATTAGCAAAAAGTCCCAACAGAGTCATGCAAGGTATAAAAGTGCCAAAAAGATGCAAAATATTTCTCGGATAAAATCATATCTGCAACTGCACACTCCAAACAGTGGAAAAGAAAAGTACCCTGTGAAATCTTGGCGTTATTAGAGCAAGTTGATTTGTGTACAGCAATAATCTGACCTTTTTTATACATTTTGTAATGGGAAAAATGTATTAAAAACTAAAAAAACCCATGGATGTCTGCCCAGCACATGGCATCACCCAACGCATTAATTAAACCTGATTATATCACTCAAATATTTATTAACGACAGTGTTTTTCAGGAATATTATGACACATATTTACTACTTATAGTGTGAGGTTTTAAAGCTTCCGTGCAATACATTTAATATCCACTAGATTGGCCGTCCTGCCTGTCAGGGAAAATTGGTGTAAAGAAATGTAATTTACTTATAGATTGGGATAAATTGAACATCATTGATCCCACACAGATGACAGATGACGTTTGAAGAAAGATTCTGCATCATATATAGACATTTTGATAGATTTGTCAATATTTAGGTAGATAGGTAGGTAAGGGTTTAACCCATGGATAGATGGATGGATGGATGATAGATGGGTAGATGGATGGATGGGTGGATGATAGATGGTAGATGGATGGATGGATGATAGATAGATGGGTAGATGGATGGATGGATGGATGGATGGATGAGTAGATGGATGGATAGATGGATGGATGGATGGATGATAGATGGGTAGATGGATGGATGATAGATAGATAGATAGATAGATGGGTAGATGGATGGATGATGGATGGATGGATGGATGGATAGATAGATACAAAGATAGATAGATAGATAGATAGATAGATAGATTTGAGATTTTGCAATGGAAACTCATTAACTTGGTACAAATCAGCGGTCACATTAACCGGAAACCAATACAAGCTGAAACATAAGAAGTTGTCCAATAGTCATATCACACAGAACTGCTCTTTTCCCTGCCACTCTGACACCACTGATGTTCAGGCCTGTCTCTTATACACATCTCTCACCGCTCATTTTCCGAGTGGAAACAGATGTCGACCAAACCTATGGCACACTAGTCACAAAGAAATCCAAGGTGGCGCTCTGGTCTGACACTGCTGAGGTAT
>JAFBJS010055221.1:18646-35483 GCA_016785265.1 Paraplagusia blochii | reverse complement strand
AGATAGATGGATAGATAGATAGATAGATACATAGATAGATACATAGATTGATTTGAGATTTTGCAACTCATGGAAACTCATTAACTTGGTACAAATCAGCGGTCACATTAACCGGAAACCAATACAAGCTGAAACATAAGAAGTTGTCCAATAGTCATATCACACAGGACTGCTCTTTTCCCTGCCACTCTGACACCACTGATGTTCAGGCTTCGATGATGAGATGTTTAAGGGAGACCACACTAAACATCGAGGAGCATCTTCTTTGCTTTAGCAGCCAGTTTCTTCAGTCTGAAGACCTCTTGGTCTGTCAGGTTTGACTCCGCCTTATATCTTATAAAATGTCATAGGTGTGAAACCCTTCCAGATGTGGGAAATGTTTCTGTAAAACCACATCCCTGAATCCCTTAGTCTGTCTCAGGAATAAAACCAGATCTGCTGTAGAGTATGCCTGGGCGATGGTCTGGAACAAGGGAGGCAGGTCATTGTCATGTGACACACAGATAGATACATACAGTCATGGAAAATAATATTAGACCACTCTTTCTTTAATTTCTTGTCCATTTAAAAGTCTGCTCCCACTACATTAATCTGGACAAATATAATAACAACAAAAAAGGCTCATAATTCAGTTTAATTTCAGAGCTGATTTCTGGCCATTTTGCATGGTTTTATTGACAGTGACTGAAATCACTTCCGTTCCTACATCACTAGCAATAACATTGTACTGACAAATACAGTGCTTTTAGTCATTGCATGGTTTTGTGTTCATTGTTTCCCCCAGGTGATAAACCTTTAGTGGAACAAGGCATTAAGATGAACAAGGAATTGAAGAAAACAGCAGAGTGGGCTAATCATTTTTGTCCATGACTGTAGATGGAGAGATGAACAGATAGTTTCTTACTCGTCCTTTTCTTCTCCTAATAAGTAGTGAAGTCTTTCTATCTGTGCTGTGACCTGTGAAAAGTAACACATTCAGTGGTTGGTGGCTGAATGGGTATTGATTAAATGTTTGCACTTCTCTCCTTCTTTTGGCCTCCGCCCAAGTCCTTGCCCCACACCCTCTCCTGCCCCACACTCACAGAGGAACCTTTGTTTTAACAGGAAGCAGTGGGGAAAAAAAAGAGGGAAGAAATGAGAGAAGGATGAATTTGTTCAGTCTCCTCCTCTCCCGCTGCACAGAGCTCTGTCTGACAGGAAATGTTCTCTAGATGAATTGATCCTTAACAGCGCTGCAGTTAGGTAATAGTCCTGGTCCATCTCACTCGGATTCTTTGTGCAACTTTACAACCTCCATTTTTGATGCAAATTGCATGAATTGTTTCTGCTGTTTTGTTAAAAGTTAAAATGTCAAAGGCGATTTAATTTAATGTATGACCTGGCTGTTGGAAAAATAGATATTTGCCAACATTACTACATATAATCCAATTTTTTTAATAAATACTTTTAAATCTTTTATTTGCCTTTCTTACAAAATCTAACAAAGTACATCTACTAATTATGAAATAAAAATTCTTGGCAGGAACTGCAAACCAAAATAATGGAACAAAGGTCAAAAGAGATTATTATTCAAGTTATTAGTTCCATTGGCTTTGACCGTCAACTAGTCTCAATAAAATCAACACGCATTTAGTAATAATGTCATGTCCTGAAGATTATCAGTGGTTTCCGTGTTGGTCCTCAGTTGTCTACACTTCTTCACCTCAAAGAACTGAAAAAACCTCTTTCATGAGAGGTGAAACATCATAATGAGACCTAATTAACCTGTTGCCCTCAAAGTAATTTTTTTTTTTGGATTATCAGTGATTTTTGCAAAATTGCAAAATATGTGCGGGTGTAAGGACTAAAGCTGGACGTCATGTAATTGGTCTGGGGTAATGAAATGACCCCAGACCAAAGGGCCAAGGTGAATTAAAGTTACTTATCACCAAATTCTTTGAGTCCTATGATTATCAGTGGTTTCCGTGTTGGTCCTCAGTTGTCTACACTTCTTCACCTCAAAGAACTGAAAAAACCTCTTTCATGAGAGGTGAAACATCATAATGAGACCTAATTAACCTGTTGCCCTCAAAGTAATTTTTTTTTTTGGATTATCAGTGATTTTTGCAAAATTGCAAAATATGTGCGGGTGTAAGGACTAAAGCTGGACGTCATGTAATTGGTCTGGGGTAATGAAATGACCCCAGACCAAAGGGCCAAGGTGAATTAAAGTTACTTATCACCATGTTAAATTCTTTGAGTCCTATAAAAGTATAAAGATTATTCTTATATTAAAGAATAAAAATTCTCAAAAAAAAAAAACGGCCTTGAAACAAAACCTGTTATGTCTTTGAACATCATGTTTTTTTTTGTTTTTTTTTTTCTTTTCATCTTTCTCGTTAGAGCCTGTATAAAAGCACTGGACGTGTTCCCAGCACCTCAGGAGGGAGCTGGTCTGCAGTGATGTATGTGCTGCACAACACCAGTGGTTATGGGAACAGTCCAAGTCTGCAGAGCAGCGGTGGTGGTTTAGGACCAATGAGTCAGACAGATGATGCACGTTGCACAACATGAGAGATGGTAGAGTGTTCATAAACACTTTTTTGAAGCATTAATGTTGGGCTCATTTAATTTTTACAAGGCTGTTTCAACAACAAACCACATACTGACTCAACAGGAACGGTAATTTATGACTATAATTTTCTTTAGGGGCAGAATTGTTTTCGTTTTCGTGGGGAACATCCACCTTTAACAGTTGTTTGAATAAATAGAATTCATTTCTGTATATATATGTTACATTATTATGATGCATTTGGTTCAGAATCATTAGTTAATACATTACACATGCGAACGGTATTTTATTTCACAGCGTGTTAATCTTATCTAGATGCCCTGTGAAAGTGACTCCATAATGACTTAATGTTATTGTTTCTCCACAATATGAAGCACATGGTTGATATAATCTTTAACTCTGAGCGACTTGTGTTTGTTGCCAGATAAAATAAAACAGAAAGGCCTTGGTTTCAACCTAGAAATTAACAGGATTGTGGCGCAGAAATGAAGAGCTAAAAGAAACAAAGTCGGAGTTTGTCGTAGTCCCAGATAGTCAGATTTCTATATTCATGTATTCAAAGGTCAGTCTTACCGTTGTCTTCTTGACCTTCTCCACCTTTATTTCCCCTACTGTAACGATTTGCATGAACATTAAACCAACTCAAACCACTTTGGACAATTCACCAGTCCCTTCCATACAGAGATTATAAAGCTGCAGCGTCAAGTAAAATATTTTCTACTGCAGCACCAAGGATTCAAACTGGTGCCAACCAACCGGGTTGTCCTTAAAGAACTTCTCCAGGTTTAGTCTGGTGTATCTGTTCTATCTTATCCTGATAGATGCCTCTTGGTTTCTGTTCTCTACGCTGTAGCCTGAGAATGGCTTCCACATGCTGCGTTTTTGAGGGCATTGAGGACGTTAGGGCGCCGGAGAGCTGGAAAGAATTAGAAAAGTTATTGTTCTAAACTGTACAGATATGTATGTGAACCTATATTTCTCTGTTCTGTCAACCATCTCTGGAAAAGAGCAAAATGCAACACAATAGAGTCATTTTCTTTTAAGGCTCCTCCTTAAACTTGAAGCTGCAATTGTTTAGTTTTTTTTTTTTTTCCAACGGCTAAAAGATTTTGCAGTGAAAAGAAAAATTACATCTTCATCTACTCCCACAGCAGCGTCCAACTCTTTCCTGTCCATCTGTTTGCTTAGCACGTACAAACCACACATACAGGGGAAAAGAAAAAAAAAAAAACATTGACAGCTGCTTCTGTTGGCTGAAAGCACAATATGTGAGCAAATACAATCACACCTACAACAATATGATGTAATTACTTTCAACATAATCCACATTAAATTTTGCAGTTTTATTACATTGATTGTGTCTAAAATTCCCTATACACACACCAAAGAACGGGTGTTGTGCGTTGTCTAAAAACTTTGTAAAAAGAAAATAATCTGCTTATTATCTTCTTGTGACAGTATAACACTTTATGTAGGATCTTTGAAAGACTTTTCCCAAATCAGACAGTAGTCTTGGCTGAATATACAGTCATGGAAAAAATGATTAGACCACTCTTTCTTTCATTTCTTGTCCATTTAAAAGTCTGCTTCCACTTAATCTACATTAATCTGGACAAATATAAAAACAACAAAAAAGGCTCAGAATTAAGTTTAATTTCAGAGCTGATTTCTGGTCATTTTGCATGGTTTTATTGACAGTGACGAAAATCCCTTTCGTTCCTACATCACTAGCAATAACATTTTACTGACAAATACAGTGCTTTTAGTCATTGCATGGTTTTGTGTTCATTGTTTCCCCTAGGTGATAAACCTTTAGTGGAACAAGGCATTAAAATGAACAAGGAATTGAAGAAAACAGCAGAGTGGGCTAATCATTTTTTTCCATGATTGTAACTAGACACGAAAAAAAGGGGGTCAAACCACACGACAGCAAACAGTTATTGCTTTAACCTGTAAGTTTAACCTGTAAGATGTGGTGTAATAAAGCCAACACTTTGCAAACAGAAGTTACTCCAGATATTTAGTTGAACCACAGAGCCATTTGTCTACATGTGTGTGTTTTAGTTACTAATATTGTGTACAGTTACGTGAAGAAATTCACGTAAAGCTTCTCTAATACCGTACTTAATGTTTATTTATTTATCATTCATTATTATTATTATTATTATTATTCACATTTCGCATTATTTCATAGAAAACCTGCTGGCCCCTCCCACTGGTTAGCATCCACCCTGCAACCCCGCCTACTTGTGCAAGGATCCATTTGATTTGCCCTGAATATACCTGCCAAGCAACCATCATGTACAACTCAAAAGGTAAGCATATTTTAAAATTTAGCCTTTATCCACATGCTAAAAGACGTGGGCGCGGCAAGCAGTGATTTATAATCATTTAAAGGCAAAGGCACAGGTGTTGAGAGTAAAGCTATGGGGTCAAGGTGACAGGTGTCCTCAGTCCTTTCTGTTTTGTTGACTGACACACGGACATAACAGCCAGAGGATAAATAATGACTTCACAGTAAGGAGAATGTTTTATATCCCCGGTGTTGAATTCTAAAGGAAACACCTTTACATTACTGTGACGACTCTGTGTGTTCTCTACACTGCACAAACACACACACACACATAAATCCTCAGCACTGGACCATGTGCGTTTTCTATTCCCATCCGGGCCAGACATTTTGAAGGCTACTGAACATAAACTGTTTCTAATCTATCCTGTTTCCCCCCCTCGGGACTGATAACACTATAAAAGCAGACTCAACGTGAAGCTGATTGACGATGCAATAAACGGCAATGCAACGACAACAAAAAAAAAAGTTAACACAATGAAGATTTGTGATGGTTTTTGTCTTCATTTGTCCTCACTCTTAATTACAGTATAGAGTTCATCAGACACAGCAGGGGGCGGAGTTATTAATAAGAAAGTTCACCTTTACATGTTAGTGCATCAGGGAAGACGGGCCGTGAAGACCCGCCTTCTCTCCAGCTGTGCTGTTTGAACTGCATTTATGTTCAAATGCTTTTATTTAAAAAGTAAACATAAATTTTTAATGTCAGCACCTGGTTGATACATATTCCAGCCAAAGCATTTGACCAGATGTCAGTGTTATGTAAGCTGGATGTAACACAGTCCGTGTACATAGATCAGGATAAAGCGTGTCAAAATCCTAGGCGTAACAGCTACTAAAACAGGCAATTATTCACCATTAAGAGTGATTTTCTGTTATAAGTTGATACATTCTCAGTAGCTGTGATGGCTTTAAGGTCGGATTTAATCATTGTTTAAGTTTGAAGGCTGTTTTGCTTAAACGTCACGTGTATGTCTGGTTCCTATTGGCAACCTCATGTCAAACCCTGACGGCATTAACACCCAGTACTCACATGTTCCCTCTTCCACTCAATGAGGTCTGTTGAAAGGCAGCCAGCCACTCCGTTGGCCGCTCCACAGTCATCAAGTATTTCTCTATACAGTACCGTACACGTACGCCGCTCTGGTAAATCCAACTAAAACTCGACACTTTGGCCGCATGTGGAGTTTTGATCGATTTTCCCACCCGCCGCAGCGAGGGAAACTTGCGCAGCGTGTGACAGGGGGAACCTGGACAATGATATCAGATCTTTAGCAGAAGGCTGATTCAGCAGAGAGTTAAGTGAGTCTTTTCTTCTGAATCACTCACTGCGTGAGCTCACAGTCAAAGAGGCCTGGATTTGTTTCCAGCAACAAGTGGATCCCAGCAGGGCGTAGTGAGATTACATAACTCTGTCCCCACCCTACTGCTGTGCTGCACTGGTGATCTGAGACTGGCACCTCTATCCTGTTGAGTCTGTAGGAAACCTTTCAACAGGTAGCATCGCCTTAATAATAGCTGATACCACAATAAAAGATATGATAATTTACACAATTGCAAACGTGTTACTGTGCCCTATCATTTGGGACAGATGAGATAAAAACAGTGGTGCAAGTCTCAGACCCGAAGGTTTTGTTTCAACAAAATCTTTGTCATGTGAGTTTTAAAAAGTTTAGACCATTGTAAGTGTCTTAAGTGGAAGCTTAAGTACCTTAATCCATCCAAGACACTTCCTCAGTTCCAACCCACAGACAAACCTCTTCCAATCCAGTTTACTTCCTTCCAAACTTGTAAAGAAAACATGAACCTCAGACTAGGAAACTTTAGGTGAAATGATACAAAGAAATTATATTGTCCTTTGTGATAATGTTGTCCAGAGTTGATGCATGACTTACAGTGGGCTCACCAATCACGGGAAGGAATGTATACAGTGCATATACATTACATTGTATATGTGGGATTTGGGTGGCTGTCGTGGAAACTGCTGCCTTTGTGGTGGATGAAAATAAATATGTGGATGGAAATGATTTATAGATAGATATATAGATCTATCTATAAATCATAGATCTGTCTGTCTAGATGACAGACAGACAGACAGACAGACAGATAGACAGATAGATGGATAGATAGATAGATAGATAGATAGATTTTTTTTTAAGATTTTGCAATGGAACTTGGTACAAAACACATGTGATCCAACATCAGTATAAAACAAACAACCACAGTGTAGGTGTCACACTCCACTAAGAAGTTATACAATGGCCATATCATAATGAACTACCCTTTTCTCTTCTACCGATGTTCAGGCTTCGATGATGAGATGTTCAAAGGAAGCCACACTAAACAGCTAGGAGCATCGATGGATGGATGGATGGATGGATGGATGGATGGATGGATGGATGGATGGATGGATGGATGGATGGATGGATGGATGGATGGAGGATGGATGGATGGATGGATGGATGGATGGATGGATGGATGGATGGATGGATGGATGGATGGATGGATGGATGGATGGATGGATGGATGGATGGATGGATGGATGGCAGTGTTCACTACCACAGTGTTCTCTACGGCCTTATAAACTTCTACTTCCAACTTCTCTGCAATTTTTCTGTCAGAAATCATCTCTGAAACATTTCTCCACCTCTTGTTCTCTGTGCAGTTGCATGGATGGTTGATATAAAGCACTTGAACTAATCCACCATGACCAACCCTACTTCTTTCATCATTATCTTTACACTTGTCCATCTGTCATTTCAACACTAATGTGTGAAAAAGTCGGGCCATTGTTTCATTAATCTTTGATTAATGACGGTGCAGATGCTGATGGTGTTTAAGCGATGGCTCTGAGATACTTCTGCATTACAGTTTGTTGTAAGATGCAACATATGGCTGTTGGCTCAGTATAGGGGGTTGTCTATGGTTCTCATCATACATGTATGTGTTTGGGTTTCACAGAGAACATATAGGAGCCAACAAATAAACCACACCAGCCAAACTGAGTTATGCAAACAGTCGAAACAATATGTCTGTTCTTGATTTATAACCGAAGAAAGAACAGAGGCTTTTTGTCAGCAGCACAGAAAAGCTGTTGTTCTACTCAGCTGGTAAATTTCAATTCTTTTACTTACATCCGACCGTGGTAGACTTAATGTCCTGATTACCAGTTTTAAGGCAACACCAGATACATTTTCTCAGAGGATCAGATAAAGTCAAATCTTAGGTGTCCTTCCTGAAAGCCCTAAAACATCTTAGAACACACACGCAATCCCTCGAAAATAAATGGAACCAAATGCTTTTTTCCCTTGTCCAACAATTAGGTCAGTGCTCTGTGCACTCATTTGCATCAGAGAATCTGTTGTTTATAAGGGTTTGGCCTGAGAAAACAACGCTTTAATACTTAAGTAAAAAAGACCTCACCCATCATTGATTAGTTGGATTTTAAGGCCACTTCATTACCAGCCAGTACAGAAGATGGATGACATCTGTGTCTGTCGACTCCATCCTTCTGGGGGAGATTTGCTGCTGTGCTGAATATTACAGGGACGTAAATGTTAAGAAAAAGCTTGAAGCTTCTCATATGAGGTCCGAGTTTGAAATTATGTCAATTACTGACATCTAATGGTCAGGGAGTGAATCGCAAGTAAAATAAACGTTCTGATAATTCCAGTTTTAAATATTTCATTTGATTCTCTCCATGTATAACTATTTGTTCAATAAACTATTCTGTAACTATTTTTCATACTTATGTCCTATGGGTGTAAATTAATCAGGATCTACCAGTAGATCTTTAAAGCAGTGCTGGTAGATCCTGAGCAATAACATAAAAAATAGTAATCAAAACTAGAGATATAATTCTATTTCAAGCTGCTAATCACTGGGCTAAAGTGAGAATAATATAGGTATTGAGTTATGTTATATGTTGATGTAGAGACTAAAATATCCAGTTTATATGGGTAAATATATTTCTAGTTTTCAATCTAGGTAGATCACTTCAGCCTGGTCATTTGAAAAAAAGCTCACAAGACAAAAAAGTGTGGACACCCCTGGATTAGACGTTCTTTTTCTTCTGCCTACTAAAGTCTACGAATCTATGGATTTGTTGCATTGTTTTACAGTTATTGCAACTCACGTCAGTGACTGAAACACTAATTCAGTTTTTTTTTTGCCTTTGTGAGACAATTTGCTTGTGTTATGAGCACTATTTTTATTTTTTTATATCTAACCTGTTCTATAGTTCCCAGAGGAACCACTAGGTGGTTGGATTTTTTTTGGTGGAAGGTGTGTATTGTATTTTATGTATGAGCAGACATTTGTAAACCTTTTAAACAACGCACACTGTATTTCTAGTTTGGGGTTTTATCCATTGGCTGCATAATGGTTTAGAGACACTAGGGATAAGCAGAAGACAGGAGGTAGAGCTGGAGGTGAGGACTTAAAGATGCAGAGATTCTCTTTAGGAGAGACAAGGATGGACAGGATCAGGAATGAGGTGATTAGAGGGACAACACAGACAGGAAGGTTTGGAGAAAAAGCAAGAGGAGACAGATTGAGATGGTTTGGACATGTTCAGAGGAAGATTGATGGATGCAGTGAGGGAGGACATGGAGGTAGTAGTAGTCAGAGTAGAGGATTCATAGTACTGGGGCAACCTCTGAGACAAACCCCTTGGACAAGCCAAAAGGAGAAGAAGAATAGAATAGAATAGAAAGTCCTTTATTTGTCCCACATGGCGAAATTTACATTGTTGCAGCAGCAAGACAGGAAAGATAAACCCAAATAGATAAAAAACATTGGCTACATAATGTATATAGGTCCAACCGTGTCGAGGGGCCTATATTGTTTATATTGTCCAAATAGTGGACTTGGATTTTCAGTGGACTTGGTGTATTGACTGTTGGACACTATTTCTCTTTTTCCTCTTTTCCTTTCCAGTAACATAAAGCACTTGGGAGTTAAAATGTGAATTTGCTCTGATTCATTTAATATTGTTAATGAATCTTCCCTGAATCAGATCGTAGCCTTTGAATCAAGATTTAAATCGGATCGTTTTGTGAGTAGGAGATTCTTACCTCTATTATGTACATTACGTTAGCGGATCCAAAACGCATGCATTTTTGCAGGAACAAGAATAATAAGACTGTTTTGCAAATAAAGCATTTGTGTCTGTGGCCTCCTCTCAGTGTCACACAGTCGGCCTTTAAATAAATCATTTCATGAAAGATTCAGGACCTTGTGTCTCTCCTCCCAGGGTCCACTAACCTCCCTGTATTTTGATGCTGTGGGAACAGAATTATTTGGCCCTTTTAAACCTGCCCGGAATAGAAACAGTAAGAGATTTAAGTGTGTGTACATGTGTGTGTTGTAATTCCTCCATACAGCTCCACTCAGGGGTGCCTTATACATTCTGCCGAGCCCCTGTTGGATAATTGTGTTGTGAATTATTTATTCCGTGTCACTGCTGCAGTGGGCTTTGAACGGCCCACACAGTCTCTCAGAGCCAGGTCAGTGACAGAGCCACAGCTAAAAACAAGCCATTTATCACCGCTGCACTGCCACGTTTTAGCTGCTGCTCTCTAACCAAGAAAAGCTAATGATTATTATTACGTTTCAATGGTAGGTTATCACTGTAACCACCTATAACCCCTGCACAAGTGTCTCCTTGCTATTTAATCACCTGCATTCGCTGCAGTCAAGGCTGAAGCTGTGATAGTCCATCCTTATGGATATGACACATTATGGATGGTGCAACAACATGCATTCAAGATGATGTTAATTAATTGGAGGAATGGAACATGGAAACCAAATTCCCACTCTGGGTTTTCACAACTTGGCAGGATGTGAGAATTTACATCCTGACTTTGGGATGAGGAAATATTGAGAAATGACAAGGGATTAGACAATGTACAGCATGTGTTGTCTCAGCCAAGTTGTCCCACAGTTTCTGGTGTCATTCACAGCTGCATGTGCTGCATATACTTGGCAGTTATATACATGCAGCTGCATGGATCTTGACGCCTTTACATGTTTCCTGCCAAAATGCGTAGCAGGGGGTCAGTCATCAGGGTCGTGGTAAAAGACTTTTGTTAGGGACAAGGATATGAGGATTTTTTAGAAAATGTTTCACCTTCTCATCCTAGAACTAAAGAACTTTTGAGAAACTTCACTTTCACTCATGGGAGCAGATAGATTCAATGTTCTTATGAACTCAGATAAATGTCTGAGAGAGACACTAAAATACTTTTTGCTTTTATACGCCATCTATAGAAAAATCATGGGCATTAACATCGAAAAGGCAGATGTAAAACCAGAAAACAATACAAACCAATTGTATATTTTGTGCCAGGGCTTTACACTGGTTCAAGGAACAAAAATGAAAACCATACTTTTTGTGTTTCGCTTGGAAATGAAACAAAACAAGAAAAAATCAAATTAAGTTATATTTTTATCCTTAAAAATCATGTGTTGCCTACAGTCAATGGTGTCCTTAAAAGTCTATGGTAGCCTACAGTGACCCGATGAGGTTCAGATACTGTGACGTTCACTGACTGAATGGAGAGAGTGGGTGGACCATCAGACTATATGGGGAGGACTGACTACCAACTACTGTCACATCTCAAAGGCAACAATAAGAGGACAATATTGGAGTCTGTCAATATGGAAAATGTTAGTTTTAGACACAATATTAATATATTTGTCCATGTTAAGGAGGGACTGGTCAACATTAAATATTATAAATGGGTAGAAATGAATTGTCAACAGCTTTGCTTTGCTAAAGGGCAAACAAACTACTACTATATATTTGACACTTCTTGCTTTTAGAATGAAGAACATTCTGAGAATCCCATGCAACATTTATAATAATACATTTTATTAGTTTGACTCGACAACAAATAATTCTAAATGCAATGTCTAGGGCAGACATGGACAAACCCTTTGACTTGGGGGCCACAACTGGTCTTCAATTAGATACAGGGGCCGAGTCGAGAGTCAAAGATGAGGCGTTTGTTTGAGCGATTATAAATGCCATGTAAAAAACATGTATAAAATCCAAAATGCTAAATTCCAAATATCCTTTATGACAGCATAAAGGATAAGCAACTGAGTAAACTATTACGTTGCAAGGAGAAGGCAGAAGTATAGTGATAATATAAGTTGTTATTAATTATTTAATTTTGACAAGATTAGCGGGCAGCATCAAAAGGCTCAATGGGCCGCATTTGGCCCCCGGGCCTTATTTTGCCCATGTCTGGACTAGGTTCATCCAACAGCAGCTCTTGGCACTCTGGAATGTAACTTTTGTTGTTCTAACCAGTTCGGGAATGTCAATTTCAAGGTGAGAAATGCTAAGTTTGGCAAAATATTCTGGTTCAAAGCACTAATTTGGGCAAGTGTTATGGGCTGCATTTCAAAGACGAATGGGCCACTATACCTAGCGTGACCCAACGACAAAAAAAATAAAAATAAAAAAAAATACTGCACCCTCAATCCAGAGGCCAACAGAAAAAGCCAATCTCCTCTGTAGTTACCCTAACTGTGTTAGACAGATTTACTCCAGAATATTTAAGGGAACTAAAATACATGGTAAATAAAACGGTGAGGTTGTTAAAATAACGCAGTCTTAACACCTCAGCATCATTATGGAGACATCAGAGATGGACGCAACCCTTCGATTGATGCAGAAGTTGAGTGGAGTGTAGGTCAGTCTCTAATGTGCTGCCGTCCCTGAACACCAGAGCAAATGCTGCGCTGACATTTTAAGTGTTCCTTGGGAGCAGGTCTTGCCTCAAACATATTTCCTTGAGAGCACAGTTGTAGTGTGTGGAAAGGAAATCATGTAAAACGTGTTGTACAACAAGACCATTGGCGTTTAACTCACTAAAGAAAACAAGAAAACACATTTTGACATTTTCTCCTTTTCCTTCCAGTCACTCAGAGAACAGTCGATGTGGTGCAGAGGCTGAAATCACAACCTGAAGGTTGCAAAAAAGCAACGTTTTAGGTTCTTTTTTTTTTTTTTGTGCTGCCAGTTAAAGTGAGGCTTTAGGGTAAGAGTGTAGAACGGACTCTGACTGTGACACAGAGATGGTTTCCCCCCCCAAAAAAAACTCTCATTAGGCAGAAGCAACAACGACTTAGTCACGGAGAAAAGACAAGTGACTACAGCTTGATTTGTTCCACGCTACAGGGAGTGTGCGCGCTGTGTGTACAGTAAACGTGCGTGTTGACACACGTGTGTTAAACCATCATGTGAGCCTGGACTGTAATGTCTCTGTGGACTCAGCACAGTCTCCACCAGAGGGCAGTTTTATGAGTGAGTTCACTCAACAAAAACAAAAAAAAAACCCTTTTTGTGTCAAACGATGATGCTGTCATCTTTAGATACTGTTTTTTTTTTCAATATTTATTTGTATTGTAGTCAAATCTGTATTTTAAGGTGGTCTTAAGTCAACTGAAGTGGTTGTGTTTTGTGCAGTCGTACACATTTGGCAGTGGTTTCATCAGCTTTCATCCACACAGAGTTCTCCCAACTCTGAGGATTTTATTTCAGAGTTTTTGTGATTCAAGGCTTCAAGTACTTGGTTTTATAAACTTGGTTTTATAAAATGTCAAGTCTAAGCCAAATATATTCTCTTGTAATCTTCCACCTTCTTTATCAGGAACTGCGTTCTGCAGGATTTATTATCTTATTTTCAAGGTTTTTATTAACAAACAATCACTTTTTGCTGCTTTTATTTGCTCCTTTCCTCAAAACATTAATGAAACGATCTGCTGCACAAACAGAGTTTTTATGGAGGTTGTTATGCTGAAATTAGCAAAAGCTCCTCTTATCTAATTTAGTTCACCCAGGTTTTATTTAATACCCCTTAAAAAAATGCTTATCTGCCTCGTTCCCACCTTCTGGGTGGAGTGCTGCAGCCATCAAAGAGCAAATTTGTGAGTTTATTCCCACGAAAACTGTAGGTTTGTTAGTGAGACTAAGGAGTGATTTACAAAGCTGCAGATTTCAGGCGCTCTTGCAACTTTGCCCAATTTCCTGGCGCTGTGATCTGTTAAGTGTGTGAGGCCTGTTCAAATTAAATCCCAAATGTTACCCCGAGGAAGTGACTGAGTCATGATAATTGGAAGCAACTTCAAAACAAATGCATGAGGAGTTCAAACAGAGAACCTCCCTGCTCTCCTCTCTGTGGATGTAATGACTCCCCTCTCTCCCTCTCTCCTTCTCTCCCCCTCATGTGTGAGACTTCCATACCAATCACACCCCCCCTGACAGTGAAAGTGTTTCATACTTTCCTAACATATTCCAGAGCTTTGCCCATATGAATATTTATTGCATATCATTACAAAATGACTAGGTTGTGAAACAGTGATTATCAACAGGCAGCCCGCGGGCTGATTTAGGCCCATGGCCTTGTCTGATTGGGCCTAAAGTTTAATTTGAACATTCTGAAGACCCTAAAGTAGACTTGGGTTCACAAGGCTTCAGGTTCTAATCCACCAGCTGCCTGGTAGCCACTAAGGTGCTCTAAGGTGCATAGCAGTGTCCCGATCCACATAACTCTCAGTGGGCTCAAGGCTGACAGTATGGTGTGATTTGGGCAGCAGTCATGGAGACTGCTACCCCTGAGACCTGGTAACAGAAAGAGGAAATGAGATGAATGAATGGATTTATGAAGTTTTATATGTTATTTAGCAACTTATATTTATGTCATCAGTGATTTCCTTCATCAAAGGTTTACAGGACAGTTGTGAGACCAGCCATGATGGACGGATTAGAGACACTGAAGAGTTGAAGATGTTGAGATTCTCTTTAGGAGAGACAAGGATGGACAGGATCAGGAATGAAGTGATTAGAGGGACAACATAGACAGGAAGGTTTGGAGAAAAAGTTAAAGAAGACAGATTGAGATGGTTTGGACATGTTCAGAGGAGAGAGAGTGGATATATTGGTAGAGGGATGATCCTAGAGATGGAGCTACCAGGTAGGAGAGAAGGAGGAGATTGATGGATGCAGTGAGGGAGGACATGGAGGTAGTTGGAGTTAGAGTTGGAGATACAGAAGACAGGCTGAGATGAAGAAGCAGAAGACAGTGAGAGTGTCCCTTTGTTAATACCTGCAATTTAGAGAACTAAAGTTTATGCAGCATCAATGACTCGCTGTTGCAACCCCTGAAAAAGGAACGATCTGAAAGGAAAAGAAGATTCCCTTCATTTACCATCTCATTTCAGTACAGTTGGACATTTTTATTTTGATTTTATTTGAGTGTCCAGGAAATTCTGGTCCTCTGACAAATATAGTTGGTGACTACAAATAATAAATTAGTTAAACTAGTAAAAACTGAACAGAACAGATCAATGATGAAGATCACAAACTAAGTAAAACTGCAGGACGTTTGAGCTCTTCATCGTCACAAGAAATGACATTTCTGTGAGTTCTTCCTGAGTTTTGGACCAAATGTTTGACAAATGAGGGGACACCAGGTGTCATTGTCTAGCTGACTGCCTTTGCCCTGGTCACAGGGGAGTTGTCTCACACTGAGAAGGCCCCCACACAACATTTTTCAAACTGAGGGATGGAGGAAGCAGCAGGGATGGATGGAGGATTTTGATTTCCCCTGTGTGCACCTTTGATAGGTCCAGTTTGGAGAGGTTTTCATGGATTACAGAACTTCAGAGGTCTGTGGTTAAGGGAGAAAAAAAAGCTTCAGAGCGAACCCTCGACGGTTTAACTAAAGTGACAAAGTGCCGCTACTGTGAATGGATCCCGAAAGCTTTTGTCTTTTTGTTTGTGTGCCTTCGTTTTACACTTTCTCTTTTCTCTGCTCAGACAAAAGAAACAAAAAAAAGGGAAAACAGAGAGTGTTGAGAAATGACACACAGAGAGTCTCTGCTATAGGAACAAAACCGACGCTGGCTTTTAAGCATTATCTATGGCCCTACTTCTGTTTCCGACAGGTCAGCTGAGCACTTCTCCACTAAGATAGACTGAAAAGCGGTTGTAAAAAAAAAAATTAAACATAAAAGCTTTTCTCTGTTGTCATCACAGTAAGCAATAATTGGCTTTGCTGTAAAACAGAAAACTGCTGTCATCAGCAAAAGAAACAGCGTGTGGACACCAAAACAAAACCCAGAAGAAAGAGCAGCTGAAAAATACATTTTGGAAACATCTCCGGATTCAATTTATCTACACTGAGCAACAAAAGAATCCCACGTTAGTGTTTTTATTTGAAATAAACCAGTGATTGTTGTATTTAAATGCTCACTCTTTTCAACGACCAATTAGTTTTAGGATGTGGCCACATTTGCAGCTCGCTGCTCTTGGGGTTTTTTGGTTTCTGTCGCAGTTTGAGGTAAATAGAGCAGAGGATAAAGACCAGAGCACAGATGTGAGGCCAGCTCACTGACTGGGGTCACTCCAGTCCAGAGGGTCTTTAAATTAGTCAGGGGACATCACTGCTGCTCTGTTACCATGGATCATAGTTTAAATCTACCAGAAAAAAAAAATATCTGTTTGTAGATACGTCTGTTGTCATGTTTCTTTTTCATAGATAGAGTAACGATCCAGAAGGATCCAATTATCTGTTATGTTAAATAACCAGTTATGGGTTAGTGGGAATCAGACTTGGATTTGCAAGGATTTAGGTTCAAATCCACCAGCACCGTCCCAACCTGTCAGGAAGGCTGACAGTGTGGTGCAGTATGATTTGGGTGGCAGTCATGGAGACTGCTGCCCCCTGAGACCTGGTAACAATTAGAGGACGGAGATGAAGCAATTCATTTCTTCTTCTTTTCCTTTCAGCTTGTCCCTTTTTTCAGGGTTTGCCACTGCAGCGGGTCAACATTCACTCTGACTCCAACTACCTCCATGTCCTCCCTCACTGCATCCATCAATCTCCTCTTTGTCTCCTACCTGGTAGCTCCATCTCTAGGAT
>JAFBJS010055221.1:0-17810 GCA_016785265.1 Paraplagusia blochii | reverse complement strand
CCCTGAGACCTGGTAACAGTTAGAGGACGTAGATGAAGGAATGAATTTCTTCTTCTTTTCCTTTCAGCTTGTCCCCTTTTCTCAGGGGTTGCCACTGCAGCAGGTCAACATTTTCACATTCAACTCTAACTCCAACTACCTCCATGTCCTCTCTCACTGCATCCATCAATCTCCTCTTTGTCTCCTACCTGGTAGCTCTATCTCTAGGATCATTCTTCTACCAATGTATCCACTGTCCCTCCTCTGAACATGTCCAAACCATCTCAATCTGTCTTCTCTAGCTTTTTCTCCAAACCTACCTGTCTGTGTTGTCCGTCTTATCCCCTCATTCCTGATCCTGTCCATCCTTGTCTCTCCTAAAGAGAACCTCAGCATCTTTAACTCCTCCACCTCCAGCTCTGTCTCCTGTCTTCTACCTATTCCTAATGTCTCTAACCCATCCATCATGGCTGGTCTCACAACTGTCCTGTAAACCTTTTCCTTCACCTTAGCTGACTCTCTTCTATCACGAATCACCCCTGAGATATTTCTCCAATTGTTTTTCAAATGGATTCATGAACTTTTCATGTTATATATCAACTTAAATGTATGTTATCAGTGATTTCCTTCATCCAAAGGTGCCGTGTAATTTGGGTGGCAGTCGTGGAGACCCGGCAAAGAAATAAGAGGTTAGAGATATATGAATGATGAATTATATTCTTATTAGAAAGGCTGAAATCATGGGGACTTTCAGTTGAGGAGTGGAATAATAAGATGATCATTATTTTATCCTGCTCATTGGAAAATACAAAATATAACATGAGATGCAGTTTTAAAGTTAAAAGTAAAAAAAGTAATTTAAGTGTCTGACACAACCCACAGTGAGTTAAGTTTGTTGAGACAGGTGAAAGTTCCCGTGGTCATTCCCTGACAGTGAAAGAGACGGAGCTCCGGCTCAATATTGGCTTCAACTGTGTACTTTACATTTTTCCTACCGGGAGACGTGATGCGGACAATGAAACGACCGCAGGCTCCTCTGCGGCCTTTCTGTCCTTGTTTGCACTGTCAACAGTGGGTGTGAAAGGAGGAAAGACTCGGGAAACTTTTAAGAAGCCAGAACCAAAGCTGCGCGGAGAGAAAACAAACACACATACGCATGTAGGGATGTGTACAGAGACACACAAATCTTTTACACCCGCAGCAACAGGCCGGAGCTGTTTGTCCCTATGATTGGCTGCTCACATTGACCTCAACAAATCATCAATCACTGTCGTCTCGGGGTTCCCTGGGTCTTTTTCTGGTCTTATTAGACTCCAGGGAACAAATGCCATAATAGATGTCCCCATAGGAATATCCTTCACCAGTGTTGAGGTGGACACCACACCCAGAAATCAGACAGAACCTCTGAAACAGCAAGACTTAAATCTGAATGTGACAAAATGGACTGTCACAGATAATAATGATAATAAAAATATTCTTCAGCAGCAAAGATAATTAGATGCAGCACATTTATGAGCTGTGAGCAGGACATGGCATTTAGAGACTCCCACAGAAAGACAGCTGCCTCAGATTTATTCAAAACCAGATAACTGTTCTGCCCCATTTGTTAATCAGCATGCATTTTAAAGGCGCTCTTAAGATACCAAACACTAGGTGGAGCTGCCCGTACGGTAATTCCGATGTTGTGTATTATTCAAAGCCTTCAGCTTCCCTATACTTTTTTACACTTATAGGATAGAAACATAATTTCTTAAATATATATAAACTTAATAATAATGTTACATTGATGGATTTTGTTGAATAGTGTTGTTGGTCTATAAATAAGAACCTTCTTTCAGAGGTTGCCACAGCAAATCATCCATCAATCTTTTTGTTACTCTACACATGTTGGGTATAGAATAGTTTAAAGTACAAGGTGGTTTACATTATTTCTATTGAATAAACTTGTTTAAAAATATAAATAAAACAAGTAACAACTAGAATCAAGCTTGAGTGAATAAGTTGGGTCAGATTATCACTTTAAATTCACTTTCTATCCTATTCATCCATGAACGTTTCGTATTATTTATGAAACGTCACATTAGTTCTACTCTAATAATTAATCATAACTATTTATCATGATTACTGCAATTGTTAGTAAGAATAATAATTCTTGATGGTATAAAATTAAATATTAAATTCTAATATCTGTTGTAGTGTAAGTTAAAGAACAGCAGATGGCAGTATTGGACATTTTCCTTTTCATCTGTAAAATAAACGAGGGAGTGAGGAGGGATTTGAACACTCTTGTCATGGTGAATATTCACTTGTCTATTTCTTGATCTTTTCTACTTTAACGTTTTCTCACAGGGAGAGGAGGTGGAGAAGGTGCAGGAGTTTAGGTGTTTAGAATCAACTATTAGTGGAGATCATGGAAAAGAAGTGGAGAATGGGGTGGAGGCAGGATTGAACGGCTGGAGAAATTTGACAGCTAAAATGAAGGGAAAGGTTTACAGGACGGTTGTGAGACTAGCCATGATGTATGGATTAGAGACACTAGGAATAGGTAGAAGACAGGAGACAGAGCTGGAGGTGGAGGAGTTAAAGATGCGGAGGTTCTCTTTAGGAGAGACAAGGATGGACAGGATCAGGGATGAATTGATTAGGGGGACAACACAGACAGGAAGGTTTGGAGAAAAAGCTAGAGAAGACAGATTGAGATGGTTTGGACATGTTCAGAGGAGGGACAGTGGATACATTTGTAGAAGAATGATCCTAGAGATAGAGCTACCAGGTTTGAGACAAAGAGGAGATTGATGGATGCAGTGAGAGAGGACATGGAGGTAGTTGGAGTCAGAGTAGAAGATACAGAGGACAGGGGGAGACAGTTTGAGCGTCCACATTGGCCTTTGTTAATACCAGTGATTTCTAGAACTAATGTTTATGCAGCATCAAAGAAGCTGAAAACAATAAGAGGCTGTAACTGTTGAACAACTGTGAGGTTGGTTACTCTGTGTTACAGTGGGGCTCATCACATGAATATGTCTGTGTTGTAACAGGAGTGCAAGACAGGAGACCTGTGATGTCACACATCACAATGTGCTCCCGACTGATGGTCTAGTCATTTCTGAGCATTGACATGATGGAATAGGCATCGTATGCAAAGTGCGTCACATTATATACAACAGTGATAATTGTCTGCTGACTGAGCAGGTTACACTGCACTGTTATGATGACATTTGATAACATGACTATGTCTCTGTGATGGTTTCATAAAGCGTTTTGAATTTGAAATACCTGTTTTTTGTGAATACACAATGATACCTTATATACATATATACTGTGTGTATATATATATATATATATATATATATATACATTCTAATCAAGATTAAAAACTGAACTAATCTCTGTGACCTGTTTGCGTCTAGTATATTTACATACACACATATATGTGTGTGTAAATATATATATAATAAATACATATATATATATATATAAATAAATAAATATATATATACGTGTGTGTGTAAATATACTAGACGCAAACAGGTCACAGAGATTAGTTCAGCTTTTAATCTTGATTAGTCATAGCTTGAAGATTAATCCTGATTAATCCCTGTCTCTCTCGCTCTGTCCTGTTGGGATCATTGTCCGCAGACTGTCTCATGGTCATTGTTTGTTCTCCATCTTTTAGAGAAGTGCATTATTGAAGAACGTCAGATATCCAGGAAAAGTCTGGTTGACTTTCAAAACACATACTCTGAAAGTAGTGCTGGTTTTCTTTAACCAGAACCTTGGCCCCTAGTTAGTGTGAAAAAAGTTATCTATTACCAATGCCATTTTTTTTTCCCACAAAGCCTCTGGGTTTCTGCTAGAAAGCCGAAGATGAAAATTAATTTCACATTTTGCCATAACAAAGGTGAAATCCAAACTGGCAAGAGGAAAATGATGGTTTGGGAATGGCCCAGAGCCTGGACACGAATCCAATCCAAAATCTGTGGCGTGTCCTGAAGAGGTTTGTTCAGAGGAGATCAGCTCAACCTCACAGACTGATTTGAAGCTTTTAGAATGAAGGGAAGTGTGTGAGGCTTCGCCAAGTAAAAAAATGTGCTTTGTTAAGAGACTGAGGAATGAAAATGAACCCAGGAATTTCCTTGAGTTCAAATTAGTTTAGTTGGAATCAGAAATGCGTGGTTTTAAGTCTGCTTCCACGTTTTAGTTCTTGGTAAAGAGTAGGAAATGGTCAAATATTAAATATCCTTCTGTAAACCTTAGAATACACACCGTAGTATTTGAGCACATTCTTCTGGTCTACAAACGTTTTTTTTGATGGAATATCAATTTCACTTTGCATGTCTTTAGGTCCAAAAATGATCCAGGTAAACACAGTAGATCTACTTCAAGAAACCTACTATGTCCAGATTAATCTATGTCCAGATTAAATGGTGACTGAGAATTCACACAGACATGTCTGCAGATTTAACTGTGTCACTGGACTTATTTATGGAAACTTCAGTCATAACACAGGAATACAGCAGAAGTTTTTTTTTTGTAATGTTTGATTTTTTCATAAATAACCAAAGAGGAGATTGATGGAGGCAGTGAGGGAGAGTAGAAGATACAGAGGACAGGGGGAGACGGAAAATGAGGATTCACTGAGGGAACCTTTGAGAAAGAGACAGACAGAAGGGAAGAAGAAGATTCTTCGTTGTTTATAGTTTATGCCTTTTTACTTATGCTGATTCAGAGAATGTTAGTTCTTCTAATATGGAAAAACTTTATTGACAATAATTGTCTACTTAAAAGTAGATAAACCAGTGCAAGAACAGACACACTTGTTCAATTTCATCTCTAACATATACAGTACATAATGACAAAACCCACAGAACCATCTTTGGATCTATATCATTGTCTCTGCAGTCTCTGTGATTTGTATGAGTCTCCAGGTTCTCCGTCCTGCACCGCCTGATACTACTGTATGATAAATAGTTCAGGTCTAATCTCCATCCACCTGCAAAGTCACTGAGCTCCAGGTAGTCCTCACAGCTGGATTGATCTTGGAAACACAGTGAGCCAGTCTCGTCGGTGGACGATGGACGGAGTAAACAAAACAAGAGTAAACACGACTTTCCTCTATTGACTCCATATATTTGGATACCAAGAACTTCCCCGACTCCCTGTTGTCTTTTGTCTAGAGTTTACCACCTGGGTCTCCCAGCACGACTCCTTCACCTTCTGCTCTGTTTGCAGAAGAAAGAGTAAAGTGGTGCAGCGGAAGGCTCTTAACTCATGCATCCTGCACTTCTGCCTACACCCTTCACCTCCATCACCCGGCTGCTGCCACCGCTGGTCCTGCATTATTGAGTGTGCTCAGCAGGGCCAGAGTGCAAGGCTGCAGGTCAGAGCTGCTGAAGCGGGATCAGTTGTAGTAGACCTGCTATATTTAAATCAGGGTCAGGGCTGTTCAGAGCCGGGTGGGCTGAACATTACCATTGGTTAATAATCTTTGGATGGATCTCCTCCGCCTTTTAGCTCTGATGGGTGTCAGAAGGTCTAATCCTCAGCTACGAGAATTAATGGGGAAACAAATAGCAGAACAACACTAAGAAGCTTTTTTCTTATAAATTCACACCTGGACGAAAATAATGAAGAAAAAAAATAGAGCAGCGCGTTTGTTTTTAGTTTCTGTTTCCAGACGGAGAAACATCATTGAGATGACTCTGCTGATTTATCTCTTATTTGGAGAAACTCTCCTCATACCGTAACACCTGTTTCTTTCCCAGGCCATTGTGTGACTTAACTGAGGATCTTTCTTTCTGTGTAGCTTCCTTACAAATGGACAAACACTGTGGACTGCCCTATGTGGACCAGATATCTGAGACAACTACACTTATTAATGCCACTGCTGCATTCAGTGACTTCTTCTCCTAACTTATTTCTTTTGTTTTAAGTTTGATTTTTGTTGTATGTTCTCTCAGTGTCCCTTAATTGACATTGTTGGACTAAGACAACATTAGACAGACATATAGATAGATATGTAGATAAATTGGTAGGTAGGTAAGTAGTTAGGTAGGTAGATAGACAGACAGACAGACAGACAGACAGACAGATAGATGGACGGACGGACAGATAGATTGACAGATACATGACTATATGGATAGGTAGGTAGATAGATATGTAGATATGTAGAAAGAAAGATAGACAGACAGACAGATGAATAAATAGATAGATAGATAGATAGATAGATAGGTAGGTAGATAGATACTTACTTAGGTACATGGTACATGTACTTACTGAAGTTAAATATACACGATAGAAGTAGTCTGGGATTATAGTGGTATTTAAGACTGGAAGACAGTCGCACAGCAAATATGTAGGTCTGAGTTAGTAGTCTGTTAAAGAAGTTAAGTCCTCACTCATTTAAATCACCCATGTGGGAACACTTTTGTTTACTAGTGCAACATAACGATGATGACACGTGAGTGGACCGGACATAGATCACCGTTGTTCACTGCACTGGGGACACATCACTAAGGTGCTGTGATTATAGCACCCTTCCCATAACTTCCAGTTGGCTCTCCACCCACAGGAAGTCTCACAGTATGTAGCAGTGTGATTTGGGTGGTAGTCGTAGAGACTTGTGCCCCTGCGACCCTGTAATGAATAAGAGGATAAAGATGTATGAGGTAATGGACAGAGTGATGGGAAGTTACATTGACATAGAGCTGGTTCAGAAGTCTGTCCCTTAGGACACATCACTGTGATATAAAAACAAAAAACGTGGAATTATTTGTCAGTTTGTTTCATCTAGATAATTCAGTCCTTTTACTGCGGCCATTTCTTCTTTGATGGCTTCTGTTTTGCCACATTCTGTGGAGCATTTAATTGGTCATTTTTTTCCATCAGAATTTTGACGACCCAAATAAAAGCCTGCCATAACACAACAGATCCTTCTGAGTTGTATGGTATTTGTGAAATTGGGATGAATGTACCATCTGCCCAGCCCGGATTTCTGGCCTGTATATTAAAAAAAAGAGGAACCAGAAAATGGTCAGAAAATAGGCTGTGTAGTGTTATATTACTGAAATGTTAACACTGGGATTTCTGTGAGCTTCTGCAACACCATGACATGAGGAGGAGTGAGATGAACATTCAAGTATTTATAAATGAGTCATTATCTAATCACTGCCACACACTGATGCACGCGATGATGAGGGCTTGAACATGGTGCAGTGGGAGACAGAGCCGGAGAGCGGGGGTGTGATGAGAGAATGCTGCGAGTGAGTGGGTGTATTTTGTTAGTGATGAAAGCAGCGGCAGCTACAGTGATGGAGCTGGACACTGTGATGGAGCTGGACATTGGGATAGAGCTGGAGACTCTGATGGAGTTGGTCAAAAGACCTTTATCACTCTCTTTTCTTCAATCTTCCCATCTTTATTCCCTTATATATTTGGTTTGGTTTTTGGATTTGGTTTTCCATTTTTTGGAAGCCAATCCAAGCCAAGACAAGTGGTTTTATGTGTTTATAAAACCACAAAATGATTCACTTTTCATAAGATTGGTACATTTATAACAATATCAGCAATTGGCAGCTAGAACTAAGTCAGCTTACAAATAGCTCCCTAATCTCAAAAGTTTTATTTTTCAGACTATTTTTTGTCGTTCTTTGCATTTAAAATATTACTATATTACATACCCAGTTTACTAACCTATGTTTTTTATCTAGTGTCATGGTCACACAAGCTGACTCTGTGTCTGAAGTTCTCATCATAAAAAAAAAATGTAAGTCATCCTCACCTTGAAACCCAAAATTATCTGTAAAAACAGAAAAGAGTAATGGGCCAAGAACAGATCCCTGAGGTACTGTCTGATGGGCTTTTATGGGACACGATGATGAGAACTGACCAATACGGACAACCCCTGGTGGGCAGTTCTTGAACCACTGCACACATTTTCTCCTTGAATTCGGTTTTGCTCACACACCTTAGGAGCAGACCTGGTTGAAAGTATCTCTCTAATCCAGGGAAGCGTCACTAATATAATCACATTTTTCAGAGGTGGCAGCTGTTCTGTGGTTTGGTCGGGATCCATGTTTTTATTGGAAATTAAATCAGTTTGATGTTTCCTTTCTGATGTCTCAATGCTTGTTTTACAATGGGATCAAAATCTGCCCTTGCAGTTGGAAATTTTTGTTGTGAATCAGATTCATTGAATGTCGGTATTTTGATATGGCATCAACAACAATCTTTTATGGTCGCTGCTCTGTATCATTCATTAAACCAAGGTTTATCACCAGGATAAAGAAGTTTTTGTCTCTTCCTCCCTTGTCCTCTTCCCTCCTTTTATTGTCTTTGTCACCTCTGTGGTTTATTATTGTGTATAGTGGGAGTAGAATCAACGTGTTGAGCATATCTTTCATCTTCCTACTGCTGGCCTTTGTTGGCTCAATTTATGATTATAGGCATTATTAAGTTTAATCATGCATACATACACACACATGTATGTATATATATATATATATATATATATTCATGGAAAAAATGATTAGACCACTCTGCTGTTTTCTTCAATTCCTTGTTCATCTTAATGCCTTGTTCCACTAAAGGTTTATCACCTGGGGGAAATAATGAACACAAAACCATGCAATGATCCACTAAAGGTTTATCACCTGGGGGAAACAATGAACACAAAACCATGCAATGACTAAAAGCACTGTATTTGTCAGTACAATGTTGTTGCTAGTGATGTAGGAATGGAGGTGATTTTAGTCACTGTCAATAAAACCATGCAAAATGGACAGAAATCAGCTCTGAAATTAGACTTAATTATGAGCCTTTTTTGTTGTTATTATATTTGTCCAGATTAATGTAGATTAAGTGAAAGCAGACTTTTAAATGGACAAGAAATTAAAGAAAGAGTGGTCTAATCATTTTTTCCACGACTGTATATACATACATATGTACCATATATATACATAAATATATATGTATGTATATATATATATACACACACATATATACATATACATTATATACATATGTATGTATACATATATACATATATATATATATATATATATATATATGGATGTTGTTCAAAACTTGTTGTTCGACAAGAAATGTAATTTACCATATTTCTGTCATACATCTTTGTCTCTCGTGTCTGCGGGTAGAAACAGAAAATCACAATTTGTTCTCGTGACTCTGAAACAGACTGTCTGGGAACAAAAAGGTGAGTTGAAAACAAAGACTATTATTATTTATCTACTTTTCAACGTTTTAACGCCAGAGCCAGGTCTTTGTTAATGACAAGCACATCACTGCCAAATGAGGACAATACCAAATTGAATCATGGGAAACTGAAGGAGTTAATTCTCTCCGACTTCCTTAAGCCGCAGGATTTGATCCGTAACAACTACAGCGGAGTTAGCGACGCTGACGCTGAGAGCAGCGACAAGGCAGTTTCCTCAGAGTCTCATTTGTTGACACATACAATATTCATGGCTGAAGGCAATCAGAGTTTACCAATTATCCATAGAGCAGCACAGTTTGACTTGGGCACAGTGGGTCTGTTTGGCTCTCAGCAAAAAATAATAAAACAGCCCTGGTGTTGAAGTCAGTGCTGCAGCTATAGCAGGGATCCAACATAAAGCGATGTGCATGTAATAAACTGGCGGCACTAACCGCCTTCACCGCTGTGACATCACACATGTTTGATTCATTCTATAGAGTCTGAGAATAAAAAAAAAAAAATGCCTCTGCCTACGCAATTTATATGGAAAAGACGTGGCCTGGAGGTTTTTAACATCGCAACTCAGGAAGTAAAGTAAAAGTAGCAGTGAACCACCGAAGGGCTGAATAATAAAGAAAAAAACATAAATTAAACTTAAAACATATATTAATAAATAATAATGTTCAAGTGGTAGATGGAGAAATATCCTCTCACTCGGAGAACAGTGTGTAAGTGGACAAAAAGGTAAAATAAAAAAAAAATGTATAAACTCCTACCTATTTTGGAAAGCTCTATTTTTTTAGTTTAAACATCATAACGCCCTAGATTAGTGGCTGTTAATGTAGTCCCTGTCCCACAGGTGTAAGCTAGGCTACCACTAGTTGTACGTGCAATTGTATACATCGCACGCTTACTCTTTTTATGATAGTTTTTGTGTTCTGGTTATAAATAAAACACTTTATACAGGTTATACAGTTTGAACAAGGTCACGAATAAATCGGGAATTTGTTTAAAACAGTTAAGAAAATATAAACAAGCTTCAAGCACAAATTAAATTGTATTTTTCCCCTGATTGTAATTTCTAGTAAGGCCAGTTTAGTTCTGTCCTGTGATCAATAATACAGTATTTAACAGCTGCCTGTGATGGCCCTGGTCTTTTTAACTCTATTATTAATACAACAGCTACTACTATTAATTCAATTAAACCATTTAACCCATCACCAAAGTGAACAGCGGGCAGCGTTGAGCACCGGGGGGAGCATTGTTTGGGAATGAGACCATGGTCAGGGCACCACAGCTGGGATTCAAGTTTGCTTCCTTAACCACTAGTCCACCAACTGCCCAAAGATGTTACATTGGCCGGGAATAATAATAACAATAATAATAATAATCAATTTATTTTTTTTGCACTTTTGTTAACAAGTGTCAGAAGATCAGGTCAAGTCATAGTTGGTGTCCAATCCACAACACCCAGGTATAAGGGTTTCAGTCCATAGCATTAGGGTTACACTGTGCCATTAGGGACACTGACCTGTCCCCAGCTCACAGCTGCCCACTGTTCAATGTGGTGATGGGTCAAATGCAGAGGTTGCATTTGGTTGTGTGCAGTGGTGTGAATCACAATGTCACAATGACAGAGAATTCGATTTCCTTCCTTAATTTTGCCACAACGCAGTGTAAACAGCTTATTGCTGCTGTCATGATTGGAACAAATCAGTCAGTGTTCATCCGGACTTACTGTACCTTATGT
Organism: Paraplagusia blochii; assembly: GCA_016785265.1. Taxonomy (NCBI): domain Eukaryota; kingdom Metazoa; phylum Chordata; class Actinopteri; order Pleuronectiformes; family Cynoglossidae; genus Paraplagusia; species Paraplagusia blochii. The sequence continues at coordinate 6,867 of JAFBJS010055221.1, read as the reverse complement.
AACACTGCAAAGAAACATCAGAATCTCCTGAGATCTGGTCTCTTTCCAGCCTAACATCCGCAGGTGATTGGTTCAAAGTTTACCGGTTGCCGCAGCGATGAGTGTTAAGTGTAAGGCAGCAGCTAAAACTGCAGAGATGAGTCTGAGGGAGTTTAATGGCCTGTACTTCTCTTAATTAAGAAAACTTTAAACAAGGCCAATGAGGTAGAATCTTATTTCTTATACTTTTGTAAACAATGCTAATGTCGTAGTGTTAACCAACTGAAATAAGAAAAGAACTATTACAAAAAACGTTTTTTTTACTACCACAGAAACATTCAGACATTGTGTTTTTATGCTAGCCATTTTGATAGTCCTGGGTCATTCCAGTGGGTAAACGACCGTACCAGAAGAAAAGAGAAGACACTTAGATGGCAGCAGAAACACTCTGTCCTCTGATTCACAGGAAGCCACTTCAGGGATTAAAGAACAAAACACTTCTGAGATTAATGTCTAATATTGCGGGTCGTGGCTTTTTTGCTGACTTTGCAGCACAAACATCTTACCAAAAAGCTAGATGGCTGCAGTGTTTCCCCTGGGTTTGCAGCTTTTCGGGTTGAGGAGGAGGAGGACAAGAAGGAGGGAGCAGAGTGGAGGATGGGGGTGGCAGGAGGACAGAGAAGAGACTGTAGGGGGGAGTGAGGGTGAGGGGCTGAAGTGGATGCGGCAGCAAAGCAAATATGTTATTTTTATTTTACTTTTCTGAATGGTTGCCTTCCGCCCTGACCCTGGATTTTGATCCCGTCCAGTCCTGGAGGTGAACCCTGGACATCTGCTTCACTGACACGGAGAATTCCATGTCCTAGCTTACATTCATTCATCTTTATCTGCTTATTCAGCGGCCAGAGTCACCCAAATCACTGCTCCTTACATTGAGCCTCCCTGTGGGTGGTGAGCCCATTGGAAGACATGTTGGTTGGGACAGAGCTATGCTCAGAGCACCTTAGTAGAAAAATGGCCGTTGATGGATTAACTTTCCCAACCACTAAACCGCCTCTATTGCCCTTCCTATTTCACTAAGTTGGACGCATGGCCCAAAACAGGAGGACAAACTCCTCAGGTCAGGACTCAGCTTACTTTTGAAGGCTTCAAAACACACTTTTGAGGACCAAGATGTTCATATTTTCGCTGACAAAGACAGACGGTTTGTGAGAGATGTAAAGGAAGCCATTTTTGTCAACCTGGAAAAACCGTCTCTCAACAGAGGTGGTGGTTTGAGACACAACATTTCACCCACTTCAGGGACCAATACCCAAAAGATTCCACCCTCAGCAAATGGTCAGCTTAGGTGAAGGACAGTTGTGAGACCAGCCATGATGGATGGATTAGAGACACTAGGAATAGGTAGACAGGAGACAGAGCTGGAGGTGGAGGATTTAAAGATGCTGAGATTCTCTTTAGGAGAGACAAGGATGGACAGGATCAGAAATGAGGTGATTAGATGGACAACACAGACAGGAAGGTAAGGAGACAAAGCTAGAAAAGACAGATTGGTTTGGACTTGTTCAGACGAGGGACAGTGGATACATTGGTAGAAGAATGATCCTAGAGTTGGAGCTACAACGTAGGAGACAAAGAGGAGATTGATGGATGCAGTGAGGGAGGACATGGAGGTAATTGGAGTCAGAGTAGAAGATACAGAGGACAAGGGGAGATGGAAATTGTTGACTCACTGTGGCAACCCCTGAAAAAAAGGGACAAGCTGAAAGGAGAAGAAGAAGATGGATAATACTGAGCTTGCTTAAGTGATATGATCACAGAATCCCTGGATTATGTCTCACTTTTCATGGCTCAGGTGAAACCCAAAGCAAACATTTGCGTTTTTCTGGCTCTTTAAGCGATCGCAAAACACTGAACATCAAGTGCACTCTTCTGTCGACTTAGCAGACTTGTTTGGAAGCCTGCTGTGCTTTATAAACACTAGACATCGAAGCGAGAAGTGAACTAAAAATGTCCAAATGTAAAAAAAAAAAAAAAAAAAAAAAAGACCTGCAGTGAGCTCATGGAGAGGGACAGCGAATATCAAGTGAAGCGAGAATAAAAATAGAAATCGCTCTAAAAAGAAGGACACGCTGGAGGAGTCAGGAGGGGGTGTTGGAAAGTTTGCTCCGAAACTACTGCCGCGTGTAGGTCTCCGGTTTGTGTGTCTGTGTTTGCTGTTTTGAAGTGAAGTCGTCTGCAGGTCATGTGACGCTTTGATACACAGGGAATTAGTCGCTGAGACGGAGCACAGGTGACAGATATACATTATGTATGCCCGAGGAAGGGGAGGCCGGATATAAAAAGAACGCTGGGATATTCACCGTCCAACGCACAGGAACGCTGCGGCGTCGCCTCCTCCACTTTATTATACATGCAGTGACCGACACGCAGCGCAGTCTGGGCTGCTTTTATTTACATGAGAGAATGCATTTGAATAGAGTACTACGTAGATAAAGTAACTAACGCCGTGTCGGACAAATACATAGTGTATATTTACCGAGCCCTGAGCTTCTCTTCTCTTCTCTTCTCTTCTCCGTGCTCCTTCATGTTCACACATCTCAGGCTTCTCAGCTTCAGAGAGGAAACTCTCAGATCTGTGAATCTGTTGTCCTCCTCTGGGACAGCTAACTTACAGCCAGAGTTAAATTCTGCCTCAGTGGTCAAAAATCATAAAGCCCATGTCAGCAGCGGTGTGTTGTTCAGTACTCAGCTGTTTACCTCTCCTGCAGAGATCCACTTTTCACATCTGTCCTCCTTTACTTCCTCTGAGTGACGCTGCAGTTTTTGGGAAGCGGTGGCCACGTCCTCGTTTGTCAAGTGTGGATGATTGTGTTACTAATTGACTGCAAAAGATTGATGACGTAGATTAAACGCCATTAAGGATAATGTATGCACTGCTTAAAAGCAGGCATGGGCAAACTAAGGCCTGGGGGCCTGATGCAGCCCATTGAGCTTTTCAATGCGGCCCGCCAACCTTATCCACATTAAATAATTTATTTATTTTATCATTACATTCCTATCTTTTCCATGCAGTAATGCAGTGCTTCCCAATCTTCGCCCTCCCCTAGCAAGAAGAAAACAATTTGCGCTCCCCACCACCCACTCTCTGCCGCAACTATAAATAACAGCATTTGTCTATAACATAGTTCTAGCTACACCTCGGCATAACATCGTTGTTAACATAAAGAAACAAAAAAAGGGATATAGTTCAACTTACAAGGATGTGCAATTATACTTTATAGTAGTATGGCAGAAAAAAAAACATGTTCTCCAGGGTCGCGCCCCCCCCAGGGGGCCCGCCCCACACTTTAAAAAAAACCCTGCAGTAATGCATTTCGCCAGAAGATTACATCATAAAAACGTAGAATTTTAGGTTTTATACATGACTTTACATGCGATTTATCTTAGTCCAAATGAATGATCCATCTTTCTGCTCTGGACTGGGCCCCATGTGTCCAATTTTAGGACCAATTGTGGCCCGTGATTCAAAAGGTTATCCCATGCCTGGCTTAGAGTCATGTGAATTTTATGGAAATGGAGGTTGGTTTGGTCACTGTTTTACTGTAGGTAGATGTTTATGTTACAAATGGATTTGACTCTGGGAAAACAAAAACTTCAGAGCTTGATTATCAGAACCTCTTTTTCCCAAAGCTGCTTTTAATACGATTCATTAAGTTGATGGATTACTTTTGCGCTGGTCAACAAATGCATATTTTAAGCGTGGATAAAAAAAGAAAGATAACATCTTTATTCTCTGGGTGGAAACGTCCAGCACTATATCCTCAAATCTGCACGATCGAAGTCTCTTTTCAGCTTCTATAGAAAACACAGATAAACAAAATTTCGACCATGTTCCAATTCTGTCTCCCTGAGTCAGTGGTTCATTTGTTTCTTTATCCAAACACAAATCGTTTTCTTTATCCTCACACTTCCACAGGCCTTTTGTTGGCCTGTAGAACCGACCAATTCTGTCATTGAAAAGTGCACGCTGCTCCTCCTGGACGTCAGTGGAATAAACTGGAGGGAAATAAGATGAGAGGGCTTTTTATTTTCCTCTGATTTCATTATTCAAACACTGTCACTGAGGAAACACAGGAGCTAAACTCACTCCTAATCACATTTCAACACATCACATCACATCACAGTGTGTCGGCCTGAGCCCATCCATATTCAAGATGGCTCTATTAGACACTGAAGATGTGATTTAAATGCTCGACTCCTGGACCTCATCCTGTAAGTACACACTTCACAAATACTCAGATGAAATACACAGGTACTCAGCATAAGTTCAAGTATTTAAGGTTTTTTTTTTTTTTTTTAATAATTATTGTTTTACTCTGGTCAGCGTAGTAGTGGTCTAGTGGTTTGAGAAGTGGACTTGGGTTTGCAAGGCTTCCAATTCACCAGCTGCCAGGTTGCCAGGTTTGCATAGCACAATCACAGCCCACAGAACTTCTTGTGGGTTCACCACCAACAGGAAGGCTTAAGATATGGTGCAAAGTGCTTGGTTGGCACCAGCTGCCCCTGCGCCCCAGTAATGGATAAGCAGGTGAAACTGCCCCTCAAATCACATTGCACAACTCCATACTCCCCCTCAAGTGGTGATCCCACTAGAATCTGCCCTAACTGGGATTTAAACTTGTCAAGGAAGGGAACCCTGGAGTTCCACAACATAGACAGGAACGTGGCTTCTGGGCCAAAGCAAATAATAATAAAAAATATTATTATTATTAGGGATGTCTGATATTAATTTTTGCTCATATCTGATATTGAGGTTATTGTCCAGACACTTAATTTCCAATAAATTTTAAGGGCAAGATTGTACCGAATGTCGATTAAAGGGCAAATGCCCAAGAAATACTTACAAATATGATGAGTCACGACATTGCACGTCTTAAAAAACTCCACACACTTAGTGAATCCAGCAATCCACTCCATGATTTGTGTCTGATCTCTCGTTGTTCATAACTGCATCGTTTTGCTGCATAAAAACGCCCTGTGATAAAGTGTTGAAATCTCACCCCTGACCCTCACATGACCAGCTCCTGACAGTCAGTACAAAAAATCCCAGCATCGTTTTGTTCCTTCAGGTACGGTTTGATGACATCATTTATTAGACATCATTTAAGTGTCAGGACCATGTGAAGGTGTCCTGCGTATTTGTGGAGACCGTGGCTTTACAGCATCGAATTCTGAATATTGGTAAAAAAAACCCGAAACAGATTTTGCTGCGGTATTATTAATTTAGCTGATATCGGGGCCGGTGGTATCAACGGATCGATAATATGATCGAACGTCCTTAAATATCATTCTTATTATTGCTAGATTATTATTAGTCTAGATGATGCTTTAGTCATCGACCAAATACATAAATGAATGATCCTCTCTTTAACGTGAAAACCTTTCTTAAGCTTCTTAAACACATTCTCCCCTCAGCTCATCAGAGCCTGTGTTGAAACCCAACAACCATAACCATTAAATTACCTTAACCATATGTTTATTCCAGCTCCCAGAGTAATAAAAGGACTCATATACAAATGTTACTACAACCATACACATAAAGAACTCATGGAAGTGGAAGCTCTAAAGGTGTTATATCAGCACATTTTCCCAAAAAGTTCTACATTGACAATAAGCCTGCAGCAAATGTCCATTCTCCTCTAAAATATCCCCAAACCAGTTCTCTTCATGGTCCTTCTTTTTCCCCCACAAGATTAAATTCAACTCTATTGTGTTCAAGAAGTCACTGTTTTTATATCCAGCACTGAAGCATTTCCCCTTATCCTGAGAAAACACATTCACACATAAAAGTAGTGAACATCATCGTAACCTGACTGGATTTGAACCTGGTGTATTACAGTGAATGTGGTGGAGGCTGAGGAGAGAAGAAATCCCTGGAACCTAGGAAAAAGGAGAGGCTTAGCTGAGGCTCAGGCTCTGAGAAGTCGAGGGAAGAGACGCAAGGTGTTGTTCTAAGTGTGTGTTGCACGTAAGCAGACACCCACACACACACACACACTCACACACACACTGGGCTTCTGTGAGAAGGACTTTTTATCAGCCTACCTGCAGGAGGAGACATAATTAGTCTGTGGAGTGTCCGGGTCATGGTTAATCCTTCTGGTGTCACTGGCTGCAGCTCAGAGAAGTCACTGACCAACAGTTGGGACTAACGCGCTACTTGTAACGCCGTTATGTTACAAAACTTGTACTTAACGTAATGCGTTACTTTTCCCATTCAGTAACTCAGTTATTGGTACAGTGGTGTGAAGGGGCCTGTTACTCGTTACTGTCTGTGGTCCAAATGGACGGTTTCTCCCGACCACAGAGAGAGGACTGTGTGGCAGTGGACCTGCACCTGTCCGAAAGACGTCCGTGCACACTAATTTAACCCGTGCGTTGAAAAGGAGCAATGATTGGTTGACATAGGTTAACAGTTTAGGCTAAGCCAATCAGAAAGAGACCTGGGCGGGTCTTTTTGCCTTATAGGGAAATAAACAGTCGCACACACACAGGCAAGACAACAGCAAATGGCAAGTTGAGGTTACAATAAAGATACCTGTCAAAATGTCTAAACATCTAGTCCAACTGTCTCGTCCACCAGAGAACACCAAGAGCCGTGCTCTTTTGGAGTGGCTACTAGGAAACATAAACTATAACACCTTTTGGAGCAGCGGTTCTCTCCCCACTGCGTCCTGGGTGCTCCAAAAAATTCACCCACTGTTCACTTTGGTAATGGATTAAATGTAGAAGAAGAATTTTGTTGTGTATGTCAATGTCACATGACAAGAAGTTTGCTCTCCTTCCTTCCTTCCCAGTCGAGTTTCGACATAATTATATTATTTA
>JAFBJS010055220.1:3171-67218 GCA_016785265.1 Paraplagusia blochii | reverse complement strand
CTCTATTCCATCATGGAGCGCTCTCTTTCACTGTGCTACGCCTCTTGGCTCCTATCCATCGGTAGGAAGGCTTCAGCTTCCTTCCATTGTGTCATTAAATCAAACTTTTGATCTCTTAAACAATCCGGTAAGGACTCTTATCGTGGTGTGTCTTTATACCATTAACCTGTCAATAAATTAACTGGCGGAGATGTTTGTTGAGGATGATGCAACCATGTTTGGCTTTTCAGTGGCTCACACACCTTAGTCTTTGTCTGTCCCTTTTTGTTTCCTGTGTTCTTGAACTAGAGTTTCCAATCAGTTACTCTGACCCCGTCCCATTCCGTAAATTGATTGTGAAGCTTGTATAGAGAATTAAATCATTGAAAAAAGAAATGCACCTGACAAATTCAACAATGATCTGATGTAAAATTGGTTCATTTAATGTCAGTTTTATTTTGTTTTCGATCTAACTTTCTTTTGAACCATCACATAATATACATAAAAGGCTCAAAAGTAACACTACAGCCGTTAATGTCCTGAGCTTAAAAATGAGATCATAAGTCAGGGATGTTTCCCTAGTTGTGCGTGTGAAGGAAGCACTAAGTTGTGCTAATGTGTTCTTTGTTTGACTTTGCTGAAGTAACAGTATGCAATTAAGTGAGACTGAAAAACTTTCCTCAACCATGTTTCTACTGCTCCAGACATTATCACTTATGGTTTATTGTTATTGAGTAATATGATCATAGTATTTGACCATTATATAAATTGTCAGTCAAAATTCCAAGTTTTTGCCACCACAAACATGTGTTCACTTGATCATTCAGATTATTTTGTTTACTGCAGCACTAGTGTCTTCATGTCTTACTGGCTGACCCTTCAAGTAGCCTGCTGACCTGTTTCCATGAAATGACAAATGCGAACTATGTAAATCATTCATTTTTCCTTCTGCTGTTTCCACTTGCCCTGTCATGGGCATTCACAGCCTGAGGCTCCCAACCATTTTTTTGCCCATTTGGACTTTAGTGTTTTTGTCCAAGAACAGAGAATGATGACAACTGTCCTCATGGGCTCTTGTGAAATTCTTTTCGTACAAAAAAAAAGGACCGAACTTGAAAGTTTAGGCCTCCCACATTGTCATGTGAAGTGAGGACAGGCTTCAACTGGTTCTCACATTAAAATCGAACATTCTTTGAGTAGAAGTCCAACATAGTGGAACAGTGATTTCCAAATATAACTTCCATTTTCATTGTGTGCTCCACGTGTAGAAAGCTGTAGAAAGTATACAAAGAAAAAGACAAACATATGGAAACAATCCATATGTCAAGAGTAGGCTTTCTTTTAGTGCTAACCTCAGTGACATGTTGCATTCCTTGTAAAAAGTTTAAGGATGAGTCAGCTGGTTGATGCATCTGAATCACATTGCTCTCTTATAACTGGCTTGTTGTCAGATACGCCCCAAAAGGTTAACAAGGAGAAAGTCATGATCCTTTCTGTTAAAGAGTAGGACCACAGATTACTGCTGTGATCATGGGGTCCACTGCCTTAAGTCCTTATGAAAGATGTCACTGTATTTCCGCTTCTCTTTTTAAGCAATGAAGTCCTAGCATAATTGATTTTGCAATTAATCGGACAGGCTGCTAAAAAGCCAGCTCTCTCTCCTATCATGCTTTCCTTGTCTGATGTACATGGCGACAGTGGCCTTTGAAAGCAAAGCACGTATATGGACCCAGCTATGGATGTGCGTCTAAACAAAGCAGAAGAACACTCCACTACCTATAGTGCTTGTGCAAGGCCTCTATGTGGCGCTATGTCAACCACACTCCAACGTACTGTAATAGTAATGATGTTCTTTTCATGTTGTAATGGTGGAGGACTACTGCTTATAGCTTAAGAAGGGGCAGTAAAGAGGTGATTTTAGCTTTTTTAGGGTTAACGGTGAATTTGTGCATTACAATTCTAGCTCAAGAACAATGTCAAGCAAAATTCCGAGAACCAAAAAACTTTACAACACAAGAAACAGGGACACAAAGTATACCAAATAGCCTATGTAGCTTGCACAGTGTACGACAAGGCACATGCTGTAATTGATGGTGTTGGCTGGGCTTCTGAGTTGAAAGGTGAAGGAAAAGTGGTGCTCGACTATATTGTATCACTCTGTTCTTTCACATGGAGACACAAGACAAAGAGTCGTCAAAACTGACCTGTCTGGGACCCCTGTATGATGAGGACACTGTTCTCAGCTCTATCACTTCATCCTTATTAAATTGAAATCGACAATGCAGTACAAGGATCCAGAGCCATGTTGTTGCTAAGCTTCACAAACATCTTAGTGCTGAAACATAGACATTGAACTTTCCTTAGATGCAGGTTTTGTGCTTGTGTTTATTCAAGTGTCCTGTAATGCTAAGCTAACGTCCAACAATGTGCTTCATGTCAGGGTTCTGTATGAAGGAAAGGAACGTCTCATCCAGGGATGTGAGGTTATCCAGGCCACGCCTTATGGCCGCTGTGCCAATGTCAACAACAGTTCGGCCACTTCGCAGCGCATCTTCATCACTTTTCGCAGGTCACAGCCGGTCCAACCTCAGAACTCTTTGGCTGTAACTGACATTTGTGTCATCATCACCAGTAAAGGCGAGATACCACCGCACACTTTTTGCAAAGTTGACAAGAACCTTAACTGTGGCATGGTGAGTTGGCATTTAATGAACAGCAAACGGCAACCTGTCGTTACATTTTGGAAAACTCATCCTAATGTCATTTCAATATCATTTAAATTAGTGGGGCTCCAATGTGTTCCTGTGTTACAAGAAATCAGTATCTTCGTCCAACTCCATCAGTTACAAAGCAGGTAAGTCAAAAGTTACTCTTTTTTATGGTGTACATTTGTTAAAATGTATTTACTTTGCCATATTACAGCATTATTCACGCCCATTCTCTCTAAAAAAACACAAACTATTGTAGGAAATTGTGTAGCTGCAGTTGATCTTTACGGTGCTGTTATGGGGTTTGTCTCAAAGTTTAAGAAATCAGCGCCCTCACTATAACTGTGATGGTGCAGCAGATAAGTTTAATCTTCCTGACATTTCCAACAGACGGAGTATTTCCTGAATAACCTGGCCTTTGGGATAATTTATTATACAACACATTAAATAATGAGCATTCAAGATACATGAATACACACACACACATGCACACTCACACATTGGCTGTTATCTGTTTGGCCCACATTTTCCTGCGAGGGAGCTGTTTATTCATTTTAAACAACAACACTTCCCTCCACACCCGTGGCATCTGAAGGGTCTTTGTTTTTGTTGTTGTTGGTTAAACACATGGCTGTCAAGAATTACATTTATGTGAAGGAAAAATGAACAAAAACAGAATCCATTGACTGTTGTGTGACAATGAAGTGAATCATTCCTTACTATTTTCTTACATGTACACTCTTGTTTTATCACTTCCATTAACCTTCCAGATCTCATCTTCCGATATCCAAAGGAGGATTATGAGTCGTTCCCATTGTCGGAATCAGTCCCTCTGTTCTGTTTGCCAATGGGTGCTAAGATTGAGTGCTGGGCTCCGAACACGCGTGATCCTCTGCCTGTCTTCTCCACCTTTGTCTTAACCATCTCCACTGGTGAAAAGGTAGGAAAGACACCTGACTGCAAACCTCTTAAAAAACAAACATATATATTAATTCAACTTCAAACATCACTCAAAATCCAAAACATGATTTGTTCCTCCAGGTGTATGGTTCAGCTATCCAGTTCTACGAGCCATACTCTGTGAATTTGTTAAGTGAGAAGCAGAAGATTCAACTGGGTCTGCTCACCACAGTGGAGAAGAAGATGATCCCTAACAGACCTGTTAACACCAATAAATGCATATGTCTGCTGTCACGATGGCCCTTCTTTGAGTCTTTCAGAAAATTCCTGATGTTCCTCTACAAACTCTCTGTTTCCGGCCCACATCCTCTGCCAATTGAAAAGTAAGCAGCAACTCATTTATTTTTTTACATGTTCTTGTTTTTGCTTTTTGTTTTGCTCGAGGCCTTTGGAATTTGCGCCATTCAGATCTCTAAACTGGCATCCTGATGGGCTAAATTTAGTTCTGGAATGTCTTTGAAAGCTTTTAAAGAAGTGACTTGCTAATTTGTTTTTTTTGTTTATTTCTCTTATCAGGCACATCTCGCACTTCATGCACAACGTGTCATTTCCTTCCCCTCAAAGGCCCAGGATTTTGGTCCAGGTGATATTTTTTACTATTAACTGCGGAAATCAACAAATGAAACACAAATATTTTTTTTAACTTTTTTCACCTAACACATGTTTCTTATTGAATTTCACCTTTAGCTCTCAGCTCATGACAACCTGATTCTCTCCCAGCCTGTGTGCACACCGTTACCCCTCAGGTAAAAACACTAATTTGTTTCAACACTGTGATTATCTTGCTTCCGTTGAGAGGATTTCTTTGACCTACGGCAGCGTGCACCTTGTGAACTGTAAAAAATATGACACATTTCAAGTATTTGAGGGTTATGCCTTTTTATAGGCAAGCTTTCACACTAAGAAATGACCTTGGTTTGTCTAAGCCAGCACATCAGACAAGGGCCAGAGAGACGGATGGAATGGCTGGTCAACCTCAAGCATTTCCTGCATTGACAATTATGAAATATTGTTCATATTTGGACATAGGGGAAGTCTGCCAGAGATGAGCTGATGACTTTGGTTTAGAACCTTTGCTTGGGGGGGATTTTTGTTAACTGGAGCCCAGTCACGTTTAGTTTAATACCCCAACGATTAGACCACTCTGCTGTTTTCTTTAATTCCTTGTTCATCTTAATGCCTTGTTCCACTAAAGGCTTATCACCTGGGGGAAACAATGAACAAAAAACCATGCAACGACTAAAAGCACTGTATTTGTCAGTACAATGTTATTGCTGGTGATGTAGGAACGGAAGTGATTTTTGTCACTGTCAATAAAACCATGCAAAATGGCCAGAAGTCAGCTCTGAAATTAAACTTAATTATGAGCCTTTTTTGTTGTTATTATATTTGTCCAGATTAATGTAGATTAAGTTGAAGCAGACTTTTAAATGAACAAGAAATTAAAGAAAGAGTAGTCTAATCATTTTTTCCATGACTGTATGTCACATCCCAAACCGAGAGACATGATGATCATAGTAAATTAAATTTTAGCAGATTTTTTCCAACTTGAATAAGAATGGCATATGGATTTTAATATTTAATGTTATATCGTCGACTTTTTGCTTTTGTGCAGTTGTTCTACACATCCAATCAGTATCCTATTCATATCATATCCTCACATCATTGATAGATAGATATAATTAATAAAGTCCTATCTGTCTATCAGTAATGTGAGGATATGATATGATTAGGATACTGATATGAAATTACCTTCACGTCTCACTCGGCTGATGAGCCACAGTCTTAAACCATACACCATCTGTATCTTTCTTCCCCTTTTTTCTACTTGTCAATATTTACTAATTTTCTCTTTGTTTATCAGTGGGGCAGACTATGGCACACTTCTGATGAATCTGGGTTCAGAGAACTGTGCCACGCTTCTACACTTTGTCCTGCAGGAGAGCAAGATCCTTCTGCACTCTCTGCGCCCCGCTGTGCTAACCGGAGTGGCTGAGGCTGTGGTGGCTGTAAGTTGGGATCACCTGTGTTTCATGCATCAAAGTTATTTGTGTCATGCCCTCTGTCTTATTTTCACGAGGTGTTGATGTTATTTATTTATATGTTATGAAGTGCACTGTAAGAAATAGAGAAGAAAAAAAACAGTCCTCTTCACCATGCCCCCAATGAATGTTGCCTTAACAGCACAACAGTTATTGCGTGCGACATAGGTCTGTTAAAAGCAGGAGCTTTTGCTTGTCATTGTGAAGCAGCTGTGCCAGTCACACACACACCATACTTCCCCCTTTTATGTGTGTTTCTGCCCTTTTTGTGGAATAGACTGAGAACCATGTATAAAAACAGCTTCAATGTTGTTGTTAGTTCCCTAACGTAGCTGTCAACTTAACTTACATTATAATCAATATGGATAGTTTTTTTTTAACATGAACTGGTACAATAAATACACGCTTCCTGTCACATGAATTACCGAAGTAAATCTTTAAAGGTATTTAAATATCCTATTAGCTGTTATAAATGCTTGTCTCTTTTTGAAACAAGCATTTATTTTTTTATTTTTTTATTTTAGTTTTTTTTTAACATGAACTGGTACAATAAATACACGCTTCCTGTCACTTGAATTACCGAAGTAAATCTTTAAAGGTATTTAAATATCCTATTAGCTGTTATAAATGCTTGTCTCTTTTTGAAATCTATTTGATAACCACATCTAACCCAGGTATTCATCTTTTCTTTCTTAGATGATCTTCCCCTTCCAGTGGCAGTGTCCCTACATCCCTCTGTGCCCGCTGTCTCTGGCAGGTGTTCTGAACGCACCTCTGCCATTCATCGTGGGTGTGGACTCCCGCTACTTTGATCTCTACGACCCTCCACCTGATGTTGTCTGTGTGGACCTGGACACCAACACTATCTACCTGTATGCTGCAGTATTTACAGTTTAACCCCCTCTTTGACTGCATGTTCATGGTGCATTTAGCAGATGCATATCTTTCTAGCACACCTGTTGCTATGCAGAACGACTGTGGTAATGTGGCTGTATTGTGTGTTGCAGGTCTGATGAGAAGAGACACAGCAACTGGAAAAATCTCCCTAAAAAACCCTGCAAGAGCCTCATGAACTCACTGAGCAACTTGCACCACCAACTGGCCACTGGTACAAACAACAGAAATGCCTCAAAATGCCTTAGTTTAGAATTGATCCATTTTGGTTGTTTGTTTAAGGTTCTCCTGAATCTCTTTGTCCTCCAGTTACAGTAAACCAAAACATCCAAGACAGCTCAGCAGTTGACATGACCCCGATTGATGCAGATTTCACCTGGCACAAGAAGAAAACTTCCCTTGAGATGGAAATTCAGGAGGCCTTTCTGCGCTTCATGGCCTCCATCCTGAAAGGTTATCGCTCTTACCTCAAACCAATCACCCAGGCTCCTTCAGAAAAGGCCACGGCTGCAGATTCTCTCTACGATCTACAAGGTATTTTATTAGAAGCATTTATCAGACTTATTTGACAGGGACAATGAGCAAGAGCATTACAAAAACAGACTTTTAGATCTAATTTCCATCTGTAGTCCCTGAGACTGCATAGGTAAATATATATATATATATATATATATATATATTTTGTATATAGTGTATATATATATATATATATATATATATATATATATATTGTATATAAATATATTATTTATGTGACAGTTTGTAATGACCAAACGTTAACCAGAGTTGTGGTTTGGATAGATTGTTCCATGTTCTGTAATACAACATTGCTAATGTTTGTTTTGCAGAAACGCTTGTTTTTTGTTTTTTTTTTTTCAAACAAAAGAACTTAAAAAATAAGAACTTTTAAGTTAATATGATTTAATACAAGACTCACCTTATTTACATTTCATCTTCTCCTGCTAAATTATTTTCGAGCAAGAATTACTGATTAATTTAAGGAAAATTTACAATAAACTTTACAAGCCATTTAAATGTTGTTTTGTCAATTGTGTTCATACAAATACAAAATACTTGACTTAATTGACTGTTGACTAATAACATAACACATTTTTCATGCGTTATTTTCTGTTGGCAGGGTTTCTTAAAAGCAGAGATCGAGCCCACCAGAAGTTCTACTCCCAACTTACCAAGACTCAGATCTTTATACGCTTCATCGAGGAGTGCACTTTTGTCAGTGACAAGGACACTGGTTTGGCATTTTTTGACGACTGCGTTGAGAAGGTGATTACTGAATCTCTGTAGACGTAATGGTTTCTTGGTGGTGGTTGGTTCTTATACCTTTGGAGTTTTCTTATTCCAAACATACTTTTGTTTATTTTATTGGCTACAATAACATGTGTCCACTGGGAGACCAACAAAGTCATAGTTTCTTCTGATTCATTCTTTCCCTTTGCTCTATTTCCTTTTTGCAGCTTTTCCCTTCTGATAAAATCATCGACAAGGGCACCAAGGTAACCTCAGACAGTGTAATCGGATATCCTTGCATGCAGAATTCATCATTTAAAGCTTTGCGATAGTATAAGATTAACAAATTAACTTTTTTCCTTGAAAACATGGTTATCAGGCTTAAGTGTTAGCTGGTTTCCTTTTCCATTATTAAATAAGCTTATTCTTACACTTTCTTTATTGAATCATTCTTGATCTTTCTACTATGAGAAATCCATAAAGGTTCTAATTCTGTCTGCAGACAATGCATTTTTAGTTTTTATGTGATCTGCTTTTTAGGTTGAGGGAGAATCATCAGAAGATACAAGGCTGCTGGAGCTGGATGAATCCCAGAAGAGTGAGCACACCGTGTTTGTGATGCCCCCCGAGCCTCCACCCGACCATGGACCTAACCCTATTGCCCAATACACGTATGTTTAAGATATTTCTATGTTAAATAAATAGAAATATGTTTATTTATAGATTTAACACATGTCTTAACATGAAGTCACTGATATTTTTAAAATTTCTTTTTGTCATAACTACTAGTTACAAAGGTTTTCCCAGACTGAAACTGGACTTCTTTGACCGTCCAAGAGTTTTGCGACCAGCACTAAGCAGCAGAGCAGCAGGAGCCAGTTTGTCCAGCAGCCCTGCACTCGTGGCAAAGAGAACAAAGCAGGTGCATACAACATTCAGATAATGTAACACATCTGTGAACCAGTGCAAAAGCCACACAAACCAAACAAACCTTTAATGTCATGTTGTAAAATATATTGTGTCTTTACCATCCAACAGGAAGTGAAGCTATCCTACAAGTTGGCAAAACGCTTCTATTCAAACCCTCAGCTGTGGGCGCGCTGTCTATTCAGTCACTGCTATAGCATGTGGTTCATCTGCCTTCCGGCAGCTGTACGTCTCTCCAAGTCTAAAAGTCGTGCCATGCATCAGGCATACAATATCTTGCTGAGGATGAGAGAATCGGAGGTGGAAGTCCTGGATGAGGTATGGAAGATGATCCCAATTTGCATCTTAACACTAGAACAACGACGATAGTCATTTTGACCAATTTGAAACCTATGTCATAACGTTGGGATAATAAAGCACAAAGCAGTTGTAATGAATGATTTCATGCAGGAAATGTTGCAATCCGTTGCTATAGCAGCAATCATCTCCTGTCTCCAATAACTGTCGGACGTCTACTGTTTTTTTTTTTTTTTTTACTTTTTTATTGAATATCATCAAAAAAGTAAATATATATATTCATATAAAGTACTTTTTATGTTTTTACCCATCATTAGCATGAATGTCTTCTGTGTTTGACCCTTATTTACCATATTGTCACATCCGAGGCATCACTCCCTCTTACGCGTGACAGAAAGTGCTGTTTTTTTCAACATATTCGATGGCTGGAATACATAAACACATCGTCTTCAAAAGAGTGCACCAGCAGCACATAAGTTTGCAAAAAAAAGTGTGCATCACACCGCAACTGCCTGAACGCAGGCAATATTAAATTAGGAAAGGTTATAACCAAAGACAAAACTTTCAACATGACGCGAATGCTGCACAATGCAAACCCGTTTTCTTTATCTCTAGGTGTGCTACAGAGTTGTCTTACAGCTCTGCGGTGTGTGGTGTCTCCCTGTGATGGCTGTGAGGGTTCTGGTTGAGATGAAGAAAGCTGGAGTTCGCCCCAATGCTATCACCTATGGATATTACAACAAGGTCACATAACCTCTAGATGAATATACCAATGGGAGGCATTTTTGACAAGATCACATTTAGTTGCATATAAGACTCTCTCTCTCATCTTGAAATGTTTTCTTTTTCTAGGCAGTCTTAGAGAGCCCTTGGCCAAGCCGAAACCGCAGCGGACTTTTTATGTGGACCAAAGTGCGTAATGTGGTTCGGGGCGTGGCCCAGTTCAAACAAGGTCTCAGCCGGACATCTCCTGACAAGGAGGCTATACGTGCTCCTGCAGGTGGGAATGAATCAGAAATGTAAAGATGTAATAGGATAATGTAACAAGGAATGAGACGTTGTTAAATGTTCTCTTGACCTTGTTCCATTATTTTTGACTAAACTAATGTTCTCACCTACAGCTGCATCCAATAAGGCAGTGTCAGCGTCTACTGACACTGATCGTTTGAGTCATGGAAGTGCTGACAGCTCCAACGACGTCAATGGTCAGGAACACAACCTTTTCGCCCAAAGCAACCGCATGGAAGATACAACAGAAAACCATTGTAGCACAGGTACAGTCTCTTCTCCAAATTTTTTATCTAACATTTTCAGGGTTAAACATTCCAACACAAGAAGAACATTGTATTACATTTGTTTCAATTAACAGGGAGACATTCAGATCAAGGCTACGGCTCCAAGGACGAGTTACACCAGGACCTGGTGGATTCTTCACACACGGCAATTAAGTCCACTGAAGAAAGGAACACCAGTGCACAACATAATGGTGAGAGACGCTTTTACACATGTCTAACGCCTGTCTGAATACCCTACAATCATATCAGAGATCACTGTTGAAGTTTGGATTGCTGTGTATAACCAGGAGGTGACATTGCTGGTTCAGTGGACAGTGCCGTAGCAGTAGCAGAGCCTCTTACTCCTGTTGATGTCCACTCACCCGTTCCAAGTATTGTAAGGCTATCTGCAGGGAGCTGTGATAGTGAAACAGGTAAAGAATGATATTTAAGATTTCAGCCTTAATTTATGTCTTGCAACTAAATTATTTAATTATATTTTCTGTTCTGTGCTCAGGTAAACTGTTTCGAAGGCAAAGCAAAGGCAGAGATATGTCGCTTCCTAATGAGGCTGCTCTGCTGATAACAGGGGACTCGGGTCAATCTCAACAGCAGCGACAGAGATCCTTTGGGGAACGCAGCTGTAGCTTCAGTGCTGAAACTCGTTCTGGAATGCTCCTGGAGAATGGTGTGGATCAGATGGCCAGCCAAATGGGAGCTGACGCTCGTATCTTGACTGCCGCTCTTTCTTCTGGCCTGAGTCCACCCCCCGGTAGTGTATCCAAAGCACTTTTTAAAGACCTGGATGAAGAGCCTGAAGATATTCAAAGCTTATTACTCCATACGTTGCCTGGTGAGGTGGAGGCGGGGGGTAATGATGAGAAAGAAGGGGAAAGTGGGGAACAAAATGTTGAAGGAGAAAAGAAGGCAGGAGCAGATGAAATTCAGAAAAACAGTGAAAGAGATACTGAGGGACAACTGGAAGAGGATGAAAATCAGCAAATTGAAGCACAAGAGGACGAGTCTGCGGCAAAGGGAGGTACACTAGAGAGAGCTGACGTGGAGGTAGGCGCTGATCCACTATCCCTTCTGATGTCGGAGAATGACGAGTCTACATCTGCGAACAGTCAGGAGCAAAGTCGTTCAGTGCCTGCTGTCGTTTCCCGCAATCTGGCAGAGGAGATTGAAATGTACATGAATCTGCGAAGCCCTCTAGGCACCAAATCCTCCAGCATGGAACTCCAACAGTCTCAGGGAGACACCACAGACACCCCGCAGCCCAAACAGCCATTGGAGCGCAGATCTAGCCTTCCTGTACCACCAGTCAAAACTGCAACTTCTTCCCCAGGGGACACACCCAAACGTAGCCCCAACATGGTCACTCGCTCAAAGACATTTGCCGTGAAGACAAAGAACTCTGGCAGCGTAGTGGGAAGCCCGAGATCATCTTCGTTGACAGCGCTGGTCAAATCCTCACAGGGGGGGTCCTTGGGCTCAGTCATAAACTCTATTTCAGGCATCAAGATGGACACACTGTTGTCAGGTCCTAAAATTGATGTGCTGAGGTCTGGCATGAAGCAGGCAGCAAATGTTGCAAGTAAAGTTTGGGGAGCAGTGGCGTCAGCTTACTCTTACTCTGATGATGAGGCAAGTAGAACATTTCCACAGATGTTAACACTAATTTTTAATAATATGTATGAAAGTGTTGCATTCTTGATCAAACAAAGGAAATGAATACTTAAGTCATAGTCAAGATGTGCAATGTCTCTGTAGGATGAACAGGCTGATGGTGCTGGAGGGTTCCCAGCCCGTCTGGATGATCACATGCTTGCTGCTCGTGAAGTTGATGATTGTCCAGAGCGAGGACCAATCCCAGGTTTGGTGGCTAATGGTTTAAACCAGAGCTCAACCAGCATTGGCAGCAGTAGCGGCAGCAGTGACACTGGTCGAGGGAACCACCAAATGTGTAAGTTTTTTTTTTTTCAGAATTTATTATATTTATGATAATGAAGATTATTAATTAAGTCTTATTAATCGGATGTCTGTTTACAGATCCGACACCTGGAAGAGCTGGGAGAGGTCCTGATTCTGAGCAAAGCTCCTCGCAGTACGCCTCCTCCTCCAGCATCTACCAGAACTGTGCACTGGAGGTGAGACTGGACAAACATCTATCACTGTGCTCCTCCTGCTGTTGCCATAACATAATGTGTCATTTGCTCAGTTCTGATGTGTTCCTGCTGATAGGTGTTGATGTCAAGTTGCTCCCAGTGTCGATCCTGTGAAGCTCTGGTGTATGATGAGGAGATCATGGCGGGCTGGACAGCCGATGACTCCAACCTAAATACCAACTGTCCTTTCTGTCGCACAGCCTTTCTTCCCCTGTTGCACGTAGAATTTCATGACTTGCGCACTTCAACTGGGTAGGATATTTATAAATGTAACACCTGACTTTTAATCAAACCAATAACTAATTCTCGTAATCTACAAATGATTACTTTCAGTCTCTACATGAATCCCAGTGCCTCAGGAGACAGTATTCACAGCAACAGTGCACAGCCTGCAGCCAGTAGTTCAGCTGATATCAAGACACGAGACCTTATAGCTTTCCCTGAAGAAGATTCAAGGGAGACTCCAGATAATCATCCTGGGGCACAAAAGAGGTGGAGTTTCATGAACATCGCTTACATTTAATCGAAAGTTGCACAGCAAATAATCCTTCAACTCTGGTTTCACTAAGTCTGCAAGCTAATCGGTGCTATTTGTGTTTCCAGTCTCATTCCAGAACCAATTCAGTCGGATCCCCTGGGTCTACTGGAGCACGGCGCAGTAGGGAAACAGCAGAAATGCAGTGGGACGTCACTCACACGCAGCAACAGTGTTGGTGGTCCATTACAGAGCTTGGACTACTCCCTGAGACCAGGCCATGGTGTCTCAACGACCAGTCTGCCCTGCAGCTTCCAGGAGATGTCGGTCAGTGGCACACGGAACACTTAGTAATGATGCTGCATTAATATTTCCAGTTCTGAAAAACACATCTGATGATATCATATATGGTTATCAGGATGGCATGGGAACCAAGAGACCGAACCCCAAGCCTGTGTCTGTCCCGTATCTCAGCCCATTGGTTCTGCGCAAGGAGCTCGAGACTTTGCTAGAGAATGAAGGGGATCAGGTACTGGTTATCTGTCATGAAAGACAACATGAGTCCCTGGGAACTCAAAATAATAAGAGTTTATCCAACTGCTCTGATTTGTACAGGTGATCTATACCCACAAATTCCTCAGCCAGCACCCCATTATTTTTTGGAACCTGGTGTGGTATTTCCGACGCTTGGACCTGCCCTCTCACCTACCTGGACTTATTCTGACATCTGAACACTGCAACAATGGTGTGCAGGTAAGACACTAAGACTCTAAAACTTAAAAGGTTTAGTCTCTGTGTTTTTAAGACATAATTAGTCTCTCTTTGAGTTCAAAAGAGCAAGACAAGGAAGGGATGTTACTAAAGGATTTTTTTCTACAGCTTCCTTTGACGTCACTGTCCCAGGACAGTAAGCACGTGTATGTCCAGCTTCTGTGGGACAACATCAACCTCCACCAGCAACCCGGAGATCCACTCTACCTGCAGTGGAGGACACTGTGTAAGCATACCACCTTAAAAAATGTTTTGGCACCAAATTGAAAATTGCGATTTTTAGAAACTTTGTTGTAAATCATGGAACATTGATAGTTTCTTTTAATCATTTGTAGATGTTGTCTCTGATATTTAATGTGATCATGTGGGCATAAATTGAGAATTTAATAAATGGAATTGCGTTTGTCAACATCTTATTGTAGTGGAGAAAAAAGGGACACTGGCTCCAACGGACCACCTGGAGATTCGTACACTCCTAAACACAATTGTCCGCAACATCCAGACCAACGATGTCTACGGACCAATCAACCTGTTGATTCGAGAGATCAAGCATCTGCCAGAAGGAGTCAAAAGACAAAGGTCAGTCTTTCTCTTTTTTTTAATTCCATAAAGAATATTAAACAATTTGTGATCAGGAAATTGTAATTTTATTTCATTTTTTATTTCCTTAGGAGTGTCTACAGGGACATTTTGTTTCTTTCACTGGTAGCTTTGGGACGGGATAACATTGATGTTGGTATGTATCTTTTGTTTTTTTTTTTTCTGCTTTTACTTTTTCCTCTCTAAAATAACTAAATGTTAATTAACCACCAGAAAAAAAAGAAAAGAAAAAAGTATTAAATTAATTTTATATCATTTTCCTGCAGTTTAAATATCAAATTCATAGATAAAAATAAATATATTGATAATGCAAAAGTAACTAAGAAACCATTTTATATTAGCCCAACATTGTCCCTGGAGAGAGAGATTGAATGAGGATGGAAGAGTGAAAGTAAGCGGCAGATTATATTTTATTTATATTATTATAACCGGGGAGAAATATGACATTTGCCCAAGCCTTGAAACGCTATCCAAACCACGCAGATAAATATAAATAAAGTCTCAGTGCAACCCACAGAGACTGTCTGAGGGTGTTTAGTCTCGTTTGCTTGGTGCTGCTACAGCTCTAGGATACACTAATACTAACACACACGCACAGTGGTGCCTATCAAAATTTTTGAGAAAAATTTGCCTTCACTTTCGACCTAATTTCAGCCGAGTTTTCAATTTTTTTAAGCCGAGAGAGCATTCGGGCAGCTGTGCCCGGCAAGTCAAGCTAAACCGCGGGCATTCTTTCTCGTTCAGAATTCAACTTGAACAGACCTACGACCAGTGCGGCTTTTTATTGAATTATTTCTTATGGGCAAAAATTAATTCAGACCTCAACCAAATCAGACCTCGGAATTGAGGAAGAGTGGACCTTGGATGAGCACTTGTTACTCGGCCCTTCCTCATATCTCGGTTAAAATAGCAAAATAGTCGCTTGCTTGTGTATCAGTATTATTGTTGGTCAGAGAGCTCATAGGCCGGTGCCCTGCTGTATTCACTTCATTCTCTCTCTTTGGTAATCAATGCCTTTTTCCCTCTTTAATTCTGCAGAGGCCTTTGACAGGGAGTACCAACTGGCATATGATGAACTGAGCCCTGAGCAGCTGAAGTCACTGCAATGCATGGACAAACCCCCCAGTCCCAGCGTTCAGTGGTGTCTTAAATGCTTTGGAACACCTTTCATCTGAAACAGCAGCAGCTGCAGCAGGATGGAAATATTCACTGTTTCCTCTTAACAGCAGGAGGGCAAGGAATTATTCCGCTAATTGCGTTGTTATTTGTTCAGACTTGGTACTTGTTCCCACAGGTGCCAGTTGTAGGTGTTCTTGTTCTATGAACTTACTCAGCTTTTCCTCAGTTTCCTGAGCAGATACCATAAAGTAACATAAAGTGTAGAGGATGAATGCTTCCCTTGTGGTGTAGTCATATTAGCTGTGGTGTGTATGTATGTGTTTGTGTGTGTGGAGGCTGTGTTTGCTTATGTCATGGAACCTCAAAATTCAGCTTTGTCCAGATGAGATCAGGACTTTCTTGAGACGATACACCCCCCAACTGTTTCTTCTTGCACCTTCAAACAACAGAATAACAGGAACTCTTCTCCGCCTGTCTATTTGTACATATTTTTATGTTGAGGGAAATTTGGAAGCAGAGTTGCCTACTTTTTTGAGGCAAAGGGTTGTGAGACATTAGCTGTCAGATGTTTTTTTTTTGTTCATTCAAGTCTTATTGAATGTTTCTTTGAGTGTATATAGGTTTGGGGTGATGCTGTGCGTGTAAATAGGGGTCAGTGACTATCAGTTAATAATTTTAGTAGACTCAATTCACAACATTCCACACTTGCTGCAACCTAAATATGTCTTAAACAAAAATCAACACAATGAACGCATGCTACTCACCATTATGCGTGTCACATTAAAACCCAATCAGTCGATTACAGCTCATCATCGTGTCACACTACTGATCCCAGCACATTAAATCTCAATCTAATTTAAAAAATAGGACACAGTTTAGAGCAAAGCCTTCGTTTCACAGCGATGAAATTGTCAAGTGTTTTTAACGTTTGTGTTTTTAACAGTTTTCACTGTAACTGTGAGGCTCATATAGTTGCAGTTTTCCCTTTCACAGACATTGGTTCGTCCAAAAAAGCAGCAAACTTTTTTTTTGTTTTTAATTACAAATATTATTTGCTGACAGGATGCATTTTTTTAGGCCATGTGCTGTTATAGATGCTTAACGTAGTCTATTTTGCGTTCTGCACGGCTGAGATATTTTGACATGACATTCCGCTGATTGCCGAAACAGACAGGAAGAGCTAAGATGAAATGTCAGGATAAGCACCTACATATTACCAACAGGAAAGCAATGCTGATTTGTACAGATGTAAAATTTTCAACTTGCACTGCATAGATTGCAACAGGACCGAAATCTACAAGGACATGTGGATGAAGTGACCTCAGAATATTAACATTATATTCCTTCACAATTAAAAGAACATTTTCAATTATTTATTTTTATAATGTTAATGTTTGGGTTAAAGGCAGTGTAGTGAAACTAATATGGCATTTTTTAGGACTAACCATCTCCCTTTTCCTATTTTATTCTGGTCAGACTTTGTAAATTTGATCTTCTCTAAAGAGAGGTTGTACAGGGAAGATGTTTAACAGTAGATTTAAGTGATCTCTTACCATCCTGTGGAAAGGAAATGAATGTCTACACTTTGATGTGCTGCAATAAATGATTTTGTGAAAGAAATTATGGCTTTTTTTTGTCTGTTGCATTGACTGTGTCCTTAAATGTACTTGTCCTATGCAGAACAACAGCTTTTCTGGAATTTGTCATTGACATGCTAATATTTGTGAGTTATTCATTTTATAGAAAAGTCAGTAATATTTGCAGAACCTATATTCTTGTTATAAATCTTAATATTTTTGTAATCTTTTTGGTTTGTTGTGTTGGCTGATTAAGGACAGGGATGGAAAGGTGGTAGATGCGTACTTTGAGGAGTTGTCTTATAAAGAAAATGAAAGGGAACATATGGATTTAATCCGGAAAAAGGTAGATCATATTATAAAGATGAAGTAAGAAAAGCCTGGAAGAGCTGTTGGTCATGATGACATAACAGTGGAAGAATGGAAATGCTTTGGTGAACTAGATTTTCTGACAACTGAGGTGAAGGGAGGTGAAGGGAAAGATTTACAGGACAGTTGTGAAATCAACCATGATGATAATAAGTAGAGGGGGAGGCAGAGCTGGAGGTGGCAGAGTTAAAGATGCTGCTGAGATTCTCTTTAGGAGAGACAAGGATGGACAGGATCAGGAATGAGGTGATTAGAGGGACAACACATACAGGAAGGTTTAGAGAAAAAGCTATAGAAGACAGATTAAGATGGCTTGGATATTGTTGATACATTGGTAGAAGAATGATCCTAGAGATGGAGCTGCCAGGTGAGAGATAAAAAGGAGATTGATGGATGCAGTGAGGGAGGACATGGAGGAAGGTGTAAGAGTAGAGGATACAGAGAACAGGGGAAATGGTAAACACTGATACTCTGTGGCAACCTCTCAATAAGGGACAAGCTGAAAGGAGTTTAATTTCAAAGACAAGTCAGTTACATTTGCTGAGCCTATATTCTAGGTCTTTATTATTATTAATATTATAACATTAGTCTTATTATGTTACTATTTTTATTACTACTTTATATCTTTTTATATAATTAGTAGGTTTTGCAGTGTACAGTGCTTTTAAAAGAACGTTGAACAATTACAATGAACACATTAGAAGTAAATGTTAGTAAAGGATGCTGTTTCTCGATTGTCTTATTGAAACAAAAATGTTTTAAAATGTTGTCTTCCCCCGCCCCTGCCTACTTGATGGTATGATCCTTGTTAATCTGCACTTGATTGGTTGTACCCCATACATGTGACACCCGTACCACCTCCAGCAGCAGGTGCGTTTTCTCCAGAGGAAAGTAAGGAAAACTTCACTCAACAGAGCCGACTCATCCACTTAAAGGAGCCGATTCTTTGAAACTGTTGGATCGTGACCGACTCTCCAACTACTGAGCTCCGGTTAGTTGTCGTGGGTAAAAATGCCGCTAAGGCGCAGGAAAAATAACGCCGCAAATAAACAGAATGAAGAGCAACAAAGCCGTGAGATTCGACAAAACAGACTGGCGACGTTTGTCCAACAGTTTGAAAAAGAAGGTTTGTAAATCTCTTGTCTAATTTCTGGCGTCAATGGGCGCGACGACCTCTTAGGGACAGATGCTGACGAAAGAAGATGTCATAAAGTTGAAATTGGAAAACGTTAACCAAATTACCAGTTATTTAAATTAGTTAAAATGACCAATTATTTAACAGATTTGGCGTCTTATAAGAAGAAAATTCTCCACTGCCGTTCCTGGTATCAATGTGACTTTCAGTAAAGAAACACACAACCTGTGCTGAGTCTTCCACCATGTTGCCAGGGTAGAGAAGCTACAAAAAGGTTGCAGATATTTAGATATTACTTTGCTACCGTTACGACTTGTGTAACAGTCACTAAATGGTTGAAGTTTTTTGGCTGTTGATTTGTGGACCACATTGGGCCTAGTCGCTGTGGGTGATGTATTTCGACGGGCGCAGACTTTGAATCGAGGGCCTTATTACCAAGATGAGGCCCCACGGGAATGTTGCCCCAATAGGTAGATCGGGATCTAACATATCTCCAAAGGAGTAGTAATGTGAATATAATATTGGCATTGAGTCACAAAATAAAGGTGGACTTAAAGGTGAAATTTCAGTATTGGACACAACATTGCGGTGAGGTGACAGTGGGTCAACATAAAGTGTTGGTGCTATTGTTCTGAAGTATTTTCCTACCCATGAAATTTTTCTTCGCTCGGTTTTAAAGGTGGCTAATATCCAAAATGTATTTCCATCCTCTGTCTCAGGGTGGTAGCACATTTTGTTAAATGTTAAACACCCATAATATCTAACACCTTTTAAAGAGAAGGTAGGGAGATATTATGGGTGTTTGAAGTAAAATTTGTATAAGTAGACTACATCCACTAATTTATGTTCCTTGACATCGCAATCTGACCCCCCCGCCTCCCGGACGCCTGTAGCTGTTAATCCAGCCTTAATTGAGGCAGAGCCACATGATTCCATGTGCACAGTAACACTGATTTTCCTAATTAGCGATAACTACATGGTGGGCCACAATGTTTTCTTCTGTTCTATTCAAAA
Source organism: Paraplagusia blochii (assembly GCA_016785265.1). Lineage (NCBI taxonomy): Eukaryota > Metazoa > Chordata > Actinopteri > Pleuronectiformes > Cynoglossidae > Paraplagusia > Paraplagusia blochii. Next base: position 47,661 of record JAFBJS010055220.1, on the reverse strand, counting down.
ATTGTTGTGGGCAAACATTGAACACAGTTTGTATACTTTATGCTCACGCGTAAAAAGATTTCCAGCTCAATATGGCCACCCTTTGCATTTATTATGGCCTGAGGATGACCCAGCATGAGCTCTGCATTGTCTTTGCATCAAGTTTTGACCATGACCGTGAGGTACTCTTGAATCCTCCCTCTCCAGAATAGACCAGATTGTAAAGTCCATGGATTAATGTCCAAACTTGACAGAGGCCACATGTTCCTGTCCCAGAATCTAGGAAAATGCTGCTTGCACCAGGCCTCTGTGACATTGGATGTATGAGTGGGTAAACAATCTTGTTTAAAGATTTCCAAATGCATTGGAACAACATGACAACATTATTTCTTGACGCATTTTCTTCCTACATTTCTGAATGTAGACCAAATGAGATTTTTAGGTATTAGATGCAGCGGAAGCCAAAACCATGACTGCTACTGGTTTCTGTCTGGAAAAAAATAGTTTTACTGGTGCTTGGCACTATGTGCATGAACCATGTCATTGGGAATAAACCATTGCCTGCTGTCCATCTCGAAACGCCTTTTGGTTGCGAGTGACTGTTTTCTTCCAGGAATTGGCTTGATGGTGGACTTGCCAGTCTCCTTGTGCCGCTAAATGACGTAGACATTTAACACCTCACACCTCTAGATACCATACTCAACAATAATTAGATATAAGTAAATTAACTTAATTTTTTTAAGGGACATATTAATCAAAAGTTGTCCATTTTAACAGAAACTAACCAAAATTTCAAGCTTCAATCACAGGAGAGCTACGCAATGGTTAGGTCTTTCTGGCCCATTTCTTTAAAATAAATGTTATATTTTGGAATCCAAAGATTCATGTTAACACAAAATATACTTTTTGAACATTTCAAAGATATTTGGGGCCAGAAAGTCTGTCACACAGATTTGTAGGCCTTGCGCCCATAATGTCATTCTCTTGTTACATCCACATCACAGTTGGACACGGATGATCTATGATCAGTCAGTTCAAATTAATAGTACGATGGGTACTATTTACTATCTATTGTCTTGTTGCTGTTGACAGTAAAACATATCTTGTGTGTTTTCATATTTCCTTGTTTTGTAGCCTAAAAATAAAAATAATAAAAATTTGATTATTCATCTTTAATACCAATTGGTGCTTGTTAACAGCTGCTTTACTTTTCTTCGCTTTTTTTTGCGTCAAAATGTTAATTATCTACACAGCACAGGAGCGGATGAATGAGCTGGAGGCCAGAATGGAGAACATGTTATCTACTGCAGACAAGATCTTCAAAGTAGAAAAAATGAAGATGCCTCCATCTCTTCAAACAACACGTATAGGAGATTTAGTAAGTGGTAAGAGGTTTTTATTTTATTTCACCATTGCAAGAAAACCAATTTGCTCCAAGTTCAGTCACCTGAGTGTTTTTTCTCTATCAAACTCTAACCGTCTTAGAGGAAGAAATTTCTGCAAGTGAAGTATCTATTGCCATGAAGGTGAGTGCAATGATGAAAATATTACATGCATTCATTACAATATAAATGATTGATTGTAACAAACATTTTGTCCAGAATGAGTCCATTCATCTATCCCAGCCCCTTAAGAGAGTGCCCAGTAAAAAAGGTGACTTGTTTTTAAGAGCACTGTTTATACTTTATTGTCTGGAAATTATTATAAACTTCAACAGTCTTCACCTGTGCTCTTATTTTAGCTGTGAAATCAGTGGAGTCCCCTCCAGTTCAATCTGGACAGAGGACTTCAAATCGCAGCACAAAGGTATACAGAGAATTACCTCATTAGATAATCCGGTCTTTATTTTATACCCTGACAACATTTTATTAATAATATAATAAATTAGTCTACAATGAGCAGATGTGGGGATGGTGCACAAGTTTAGATATGTAAAATCAACTGTTCAGAGCAGTGGAGACTGTGGAAGAGAGAAGAATAGAATACAGGCAGGAGTGTCAGACAGGAGGCAGAGCTGGAGGTGGAGGAGTTAAAGATGCTGAGATTCTCATTAGGAGAGACAAGGATGGACAGGATCAGGGAAGGAGTTGTTTGGAGGGACAACACAGACAGGATGATTTGGAGAAAAAGCTAGCCAGATTAAGATGGTTTGGGCATGTTCAAAGGAGGGACAGTGTATCCATTAGTAGAAGAATGATCCTAGAGATGGAGCTAACAGGTAGGAGACAAAGAGAGAAGATGAAAGAAAAGAAGAGACTTTTAATAATATGTATTTATGTAGAAATCACAAATCATAATCCCAAAATATCAGTTGACAATTGGGATTATGATTTGGGCCTTAACAACATGACAATAAATGTAAAAACTTCAAATCATGTTATAACTTTGACAAGAAATGACCCTCTTCTGATTTCTCTTAGCACAATGCGTTAATGTCAAACAGATAACTAAAAGTGGATTTTTTTTATTTTTATTACTTTCTTCCTAGGCCTCAAATGGGACCAAAAGGACCAGAACATTACCTGGTAGTATTAGTACTGGAAGTCTAAGGTATGACTTTGTCAGCCTTAAGAGAATTGTAAACAATTCTCTTAAAATTTTGGTGGTGATTGTTTTGTGGTTTCTTCTAATACAGAGCTTCCACTGTTACTGCCAAAAGGACACAAAGTCGCTTGACCAAGACAGTTGAGCAAACCCCACAGAACAAACCAAAACTCAGGTACAAAGGATTTGGCATAAAACAAAACGTATTCTTTGTTTTGTTTTAATTTTTTACAAGTGTTAAATATTGAGTTTGTTTTGGTTTTGTCCAAGGTCTGTTGTGTCCACAGGGGACCTGCACTGTTCAGTGGCAGGTGCTGCTGCACATATTACTGTGACAACAGCGCGAGGCCAGGTACAGACTTTCACTTTGGCGCCACCTTGTGGTCTAGCGGTTTTGTTACCTTTTTGATGCTCTCGTCAGATATATTTCAAACTAAATTTTGTGATAATAATTGATTATATAAATATAATATTTATTTTTTTCTTGCTTTATAGTCAGTAAGTTTTTCAGAAGAGACAAAGGATGAAATTGATCTGGATATACTGGATGATGTTGCCTGGTGCCAGATTCAGAGGCTGACGGTAATTTATTTTTTGAAAATCTGTTGCAGGCCTCATCAACCAAGCTTTATTAAACTCAATAAAATGTCCCTGAAGTTACTATGTTCTGATGAAAATGTGATCATTTCAGAGACTGATGGAATGCCTCTCAAAGCAAAGTCGCTGCCTCCGATGAAAAAAGGAAACCTGGCTGTATTCCTCTTTGATTGTATATTTAAACAATTCTTATTTAAAAACACAATAAAGCACATTTGAAAATAATTTGTTTATTTTATTTATAATATTTTCTCTTTGTCGTAGCCCTCACAAAAACAAGTTATTAATTGAGTTTTTTTTTGTCTTGTGCCATTCAGTCGCTGGAAAAGAATCAGATGTAACAATAAATTAGTTGCAATTGTTTTTTTTTGTTTTTTTTATTACTATAACAACTAACTTGAGATTTAAAATTTGGAAAGAATTAACATTTTTCCTTGTCTTTTTACCACAAACTCTTATGAATTAAAAATAACCTTCTAAAATCAACTGTCCTTAAACCTTATCCAATCTCAAGGGATTGCTACAGTGAATCAATGTTTTCTGTTTTTACCCTTCAACTACCTCCATGTCCTTTCTCACTGCATCCATCAATCTCCTCTTTATGTCCTACCTGGTAGCTCCATCTCTAGGATCATTCTTCTACCAATGTATCCACTGTCCCTCCTCTGAACATGTCCAAACCATCTCAATCTGGCTTCTATAGCTTTTTCTCCAAACCTTCCTGTCTGTGTTTTCCCCTTTAATGACTTCATTCCTGATCCATCCCTGTCACCTCTAAAGAAATCAACTGTGCCACTTAAATTTTATGGTCATTATCATAAATATCAACCATTTGTACTGTGATCCTATGTGAAGAAAGATAATTACTCGCACTGGTACATTTTTCCTCAGTTTGATTTATACTCTATAAGGTAAAAGAAAATGTTAGTTTGTTGCCTTCATGTCTTTCAATGTAATAATAAAATGGTTAAAAACACATATTCTATAACATCTGGATTAGGGTTATTAAGCAGTTGCTCACATTGCAATTTTAATGTCCTCTGTGGCTTAGATACATCCTCTTCCTCTAAAATGAGAACAACACATGTATGATGAGTAGACAATTTATTTATTTATGGAGGATTATGCTCCGTATTCAGCTTTTATACATAATTTGAAAGTGTCCAAAAACATCCAAAACAGCAGTATGATTGCAGCAATATATAATGCTATGTAATGTAAGTAAAAAATAAAATAACTATTATTTGTCACAGAGTCTAAGCACTAGGAAAACAAAAAACACACTTCTAACGCTCTCTGCGTGGCTCAGTGGATGGCAAGTTAGAAGAACGAGTTGGGACCCTGCCATCTCCAGGGGTTGGAGCGTCGGGGATATTCCGGGGATAGAAGGGCCCTACGAGCCAGTTGAGTGGTGTGTTGTTCATCAGATAATCCATGACTTTGTCTAGAGAAGTGGTCATTTTTTGGAGTTGTGCTCTGCTGCTGGAGAGCATGTTGTCTGACAGGTCTTCAAGCACTTTGGCCTTGTTGAAGTTTGAGTAGATCTGTGATGCAGAGTGGCTGAGGGAGAGAGCCTCCTGCTGGATATTGTGTGGGAGGCCCTGTAGGCTGGACATGAGGACAAGACAAGTGGTCTGAAGCTGCTGGGTGAGGGAGCATGCCAGCGTTAAGGTGTAAGACTCGATCACCTAAAAGGAGGGAAAAAGGTTCATGACAGAAATTATTGTTCTGTCTTTAACATAGTTTACCTTGGCTGCTGGTAGTAGTTAGTGTTTCAACTTCCTTACCTCAGCCTCATGACTGTTCTCTTGGTTTGGACCCTTGGACTTCCATGGCACAAAGGAGCTAAGCCTATTGTTTACAATCTGATTAGCTCCACTAATATTCTTTCTGCTGTACTCAATCTGGAAAAAAGTAAGACTTGTATAAACCTCTCTGGAATCAGTCTAATAAATCACAAGGTTTTTGATTCAGTCAGCAGCAGGAATAATGAAATATCAAATATCTTCACAGAAAGTAACTCGGGGATAACCAACCAGGTCGACAGTGTAGTTGAGCTCAGAGATGAACTGCATGCTGCGCTGCTTTCCATCTCTAATTTTTCCCAGCGCTCCGGTGTATGCCCTTTTCCTTAGCTTCGTGGAAAGGGAACCAAGTCGCACGTAGTAGCTCAGCTCCTTCCGATCAAATCCCTTGACTGTTTTCGCCTCCAACTCTGCTAAGAGAAAAAGAAACAAGGTGGTACATAGACTTAGACCCAGACAGGTTGTGTGATTTTTTTAAAGAGGTCAAATTGTTTCCTTCGTCCTCATTAAAACAAGAGGACTGTGAATCCTTCAAAACAGAGCAGCCTTGTTTATTTCAAGTGTTTGCATTCCACAGTTCAGCTCCTAAACAAATGCTCCAATAATGATGCAGATAAACCAACCAGTGATGCAAGGTCAGACATTAGAGCTCTGTTTTCCCCCCAACAATGCTATTTTTAGGTTTTGTTTAGCAGAGTTGGGAATAACAATAAATTGTGTGGTCATTACTTTTGACCACTAACGCTTCTGATTCAGTGTTAGTGTGGATGATTAGGGGAATTTGGTAAAAAAAAAAAAGATCTCTATGCTTGAACTGGAATGTTGAGGGTCAGTCAACTTTTTAGTACTGACCCAGTTCATCCTCGGTCAGAGGCAGGTACTGCTCCATCAGGAGCTCAGATGTGCTGAGGGCCGTGTCCACTCCGCTGCTGACCATCTGAGCCACCCTGCTCTCCAGCACTGTGTTGACGCTCCCACTGACCACAGTCCTGGTCTTCTCTATCCCATCCTGCACTGCATCCCGGGTCCTTTCAACAACATTGGTGAAGGTACCAGAGACTGTGTCCTTGGCATTGGACACAGTTCCTGTCACAACGTCCTTAGCCGTGTTCACCGCGTCCTTGGCAGTGGAAACAATCTGAGCAGACATAAAAACATGGGCAAAATAAAATGTATTGTTGTCATAATGATTGAGCAACTAGCAGGCAGTTGTGCAACATGAGGCATAGGTCATTAGTAATCCTTTAGATGATTAGTCAGCTCAGATTGTGAAACTTGGTGTGATGATGTGGACAATACCTGGTCAGAGGGTTGTTGAAGGATGGGCAGAGTTTTCTCTATCTTGTCCAAACCTTTACAGGCCAGATCATTGGCAATGGCAACTAAAAATATATACATATTTTAAGTCCTGAAAAGAAAACCTAACAAATGCAACAAAAAAAACTTTATTGTATTGTAATTGTAATCTGTAATTGTAATCTGTAATTGTAATCTGTAATAATCTCTTCAAATTGATGCTTGGTATTGGTAGTCTGGGAACTAACAGAAACTAGGTGAAGGTTCATGAGTTGTAGGAATCCTGACATGACTCATACAGTCACACTACACTACTAGTTTAGTTTCAGTTTCAGAATTTACGCAATTTCCAAGTGTACGTGTGGAAGAAAGCGTGATGAGTCTCACTCTGTGGTTCCAGCTTGTCCATGATGGGTGTGGCGGTGGTGAAGGCCACGGAGGTGATGGTGCGGACACTCTGCTCCGCAGCCTCACACACGCTCCTGATGTAGGGGTGAGTTTCTTTAGTGGTGCAGTACATGCCAGACACGAGGTCGTATGTGGAGCTGACCAGAGGGAGATTGGTCACTCTCTCCACCACATTCTGTGGAACATATTTTGAAATATCTTGTGAGAAATATTGAGAAATGATTGAAAAAACATTTACAAGATATTAAAAAAGTTGCTCGTCCCACTGTAAAATGACACTGACTAAACTACCTAATAATCAACCTCACTACGCATTTAGTTTAACAATGATATAAATATTTCAATTTAATATATTTTTTCCCAGGAGGATTTTAAGACAACTGACATTATTAAGGTTTGACATGATAAAACACAAGGACATTATACAAAAAAACAGCAAAATGACAACATAAAAACAAATAAAATAAAGAAACTGTAGTGGATATGTCCAGATAAAGTTGACTATAATAGTATGCCTCCAACGATTAAGCTGTTACTCATAAAAAGTGTTTCTAAGAGCAAAAATAATTGGCAAACAGCTGATATAAACATGTATATATAAACAAAAACAGTGTAGCATTAGTTCACAGCTTAATAATACGTATATTAAGGAGAATGGAGCAAAGTCTCACCTGATAGTGAATAACGTCAACTGCCATTACTGTGTCAAATTAAAAGTAGAAACAAGAGAATATAAAAATATAAAACAAGTTTTCTATAATGAAAAAAAACAACAACTTTGCGTTTGCCTGTGAAGCAGTACTTACTCAGTGATGCGTTCGTGTATCTCTTCAGTAGGAATCGACAGACTGGTTAAAAGACGAGCGGCAGCAGCGGGATTTATCGCTTCCAACTATCGCGAGATTTCATTATTATTTTTTTTTTTTAGGTCAAAACGTTTTTAGGTAAAAGTTTAAAGGAGGAAAATCCCCTGAACAAGACGACGTCACGAGGGATGATTACGACACAGTTACAGCTATTGTTACTAAGCGCCTGGTCAGTGGTGAGTTCAAATGCACCTGGTGTCTTCAGCTCAATGAGATATAATAAGTAAGCAGCCGTTGTTTTAAGCAGAAACCTTCTGAAACGTTTGGCTCGGGGGCCAATTGTGGTCATTTTGTATGAGTCAAGGCATTTGATAAAGTCAATCAGCAGTTTTTCTCAGCCTGGTAAATTAAAAATAGTTTTAATATACAGCAATGAACAATATTAGTTCCGCTAATAATAATAATAAACTGCAGCAACATGTAAAATTGATATTTAATGGAGTAGGGTACTCAAAACAGTGCAAAAATTATGATGTTCTTATTTAGCTACTATTGATTTGAAGCTAAACTCACTTTTGTGTAATATATTATTTTTTATTTATTTTTTGTAATATATATTTTTGTGTAATCTATTGTGTAATACATATGTTAGTGTAATATATTTTATATAGGGATATTTTAGAATAACAACAACAACAACACATGTTAGACATATGATGAACGAAAAAAGATACCCGGATCTCGGATCTTATGTTGGAATAATATATAATAACATAACAACAGGACAGAAACAATAATTAGTCCAGGTTGTCACTGGTCACCCAGAGGTGTAAAGAGGTGTCACTTTATATTTGCAATAATATTGGTTGCTTTGACAACCCAGCCACTAGGGAGCACGGATAAATGGTGAGGGTTGGGTCAGTAAGGGCATCCGGCGTAAAACTTTGGCCAAATCAAAGATGTGAGACAACCAAACAAAATATTGACTCGCTGTGACAACCCCGAAAAAGGGATGAGTTAAAGAAGAAGAAAAATGGTTGCTTTGACATTTACATGCCCCACAGTACCTGGTCAATTTTTTAATTCAATTAAGACAATTGGGTGGTAATATGAAATTATGAAGTAAAAAGAGTGTTAGTCATTAACTTAACAATAACGCAATTGACTGTATTAGCCAACATGCCTGTTCAGTAATTGCCCATTACCTGTAATTCCCTAAACTACTGCTGTGACCTGGACTAAATAACAGCACTTACAAATAAATGGCTTTTTATTTTGCCTCTCACTAAAAGAGCCATCCATCCATTATAACCTGCTAATCTGTTACTGGGTTGCAGGGGCAGCAGTCTCCAAGACTGCCACCCGTGTCAGGTTGCTCCACGCTGTACCTCCCTGCAGGTGCAAGCCAACTGCCCTAAACAGGGTTCCAACTCGCCCAGGTGGTTAACCCTGGAGTTACACACCAATGACAGATACATTGACACTGGGCGTGAAGTGAAAAGCCATATAATACACAATAAACTGTGACAGACTTTTTGTAGTGGTGCAACAAAAATGTGATAACAGGCCTTCACAAATCCGGACCTAACTGCCGTGAGAAATTTAAGGGGGAAACTGAGCAGCACTGTTCATGTTGGAATAAAGTCTGAGAGATTTGTAGAATAAGAATAGGTTGGAATACCTCAGGAGATTTGTCTGAAACTTGCTGAAAAGTACTTTGAATACTGCAGTCTTATGTGCAGGAATAATTCATAAGTAAAGGCAAAGGGCCAAGAATATGTAACACTAATAGTTTTTGAGTGTTGTGAAATTATTTAGTTTCCTATGCCCATAAAATACTGTCCCCTCTATTGCAGCATGAGTTGACTTGTGGAGATGTGATTATGTGTGAATTTGCAAAAAACTCTTTTTGTGCCATTAGATTGTACTGTCAGTGTCTTCAAAATCCCACGCTGATGTAGCCGTACACTACAAATTTGACCAGGTTTTCCCTGTGTGTTTGAAATAATTGCAGTAATTTAATGGCCTGAATGCTACCATATGTCAAGGCCTGATCAACTGTTTGCCATTAGCTCATCAGAGCCAGATGCGTGGCCCTTCAGCCATGTCTGCACTAATTTCTGTGAAAGCCTTTTGTATGTGTTATTAAAAATATAAATAAATTCACTGTCTTTGGAGGCCACGTGAAGAAATGTAGGCGTAGTTGAGAAATTAGGCAGCTTGGCTCACTCACAGGGAGCTGGAATCTGAAGATAAACCCTCTGGGGTTCATTCATCATAATTCAAATAGGCCCCATATGAAAATGCTGGCTGCAGTAAACCACAGACAATGAGCTCTAACAAGAAGAAGCTGCTACTGGGCCACAGACTTAAATCAGCGTACTCTGCTGTGGACACAGCTTTGACAACAAGTTCAGATGTTTTCATCTTCTTAAGATCATGACCTTCTGAGGCTTCAATCCAGTGAAAGGCATTATAAGTGTTAATGTGGCCTTCACGTCGGCCCAGGGGCAAAGTCTCTATCGTTGACATGAAACTCCAGGATCACCTCATGGGAAAGATCCAATGCAGTTTTAACAGTTGGCTGTAGTGTCACCGGTGTCTTAATGGTTAATGAACCTGACTAGGGACCAGGGACCAGCTGTTAAGTTACCTCTGAGGTGCACTGGGCATGGCACACTGCACACTGTTCACTTTGGTGATAGGTTAAATACAGAGGCCATGTATAATTGTGTGGTCTGTTCATAATGTCCCGATGAGGAGGAGATTGCTTAACATCCTTTCTCATTTCTTCCAGTGAATTCATCACCTGCGGGGATGTATGGTGTGGTGCAATGTGATTTGGGTTGTACTCATGGAGACTCCTGTTCCTACGAACCAGCAATGGATGAGTGAAGTGAAAATGAAGACTGGATGGATGGGACCAGGCTAAGGCTTTCTTATGAAATTACTTTAGTAACATTATAATAGTGTTATAACAATCTCCAATATTGTTGTAAAACTTTATTCTTACTGTATATAACACTTATATATATTATAAACTGCACATTAATCAAAGGTGTAATATTATAGTTAAACAACACACATATACATTTCTGTGCAAGTACTCTGACCCACATCCTGTAAACAAACACTGCATCCATGGTGACCAAGTCAGGGTCATTTTGGTTCACCATCACCAAGCTGACTTATTTAAAACCATAATGTGATTTATCTGTCTGCCACTTAAAGGGTGAAGTTCAAAGGCTTCTGGCAATGGCTATATTTTGTTGCCACGCAACAAAATATAATAATAGAACCAGTAGCTGCTTTCATTCATTCATCTTCACCTGCTTATCCGTCATGGGGCAACTGGCACCACCCAAATCACACTGCTCCATACTATGTCTTCTGTGGGTGGTGAGCCCTCTGGAAGTTATGTATATCGAGATAGTTCTGTGCTCAGAGCACCTCAGTGGCAACCTGGCAGAAGGTGCATTAGAACCTGAAGCCTTATGGACCCAAGAACGCCTCCTTAACCACTAGGCCACCACTGCCGCCTGTTCTCATTTCTTTACTTATTTATTCAATCTGTTACTGTTTAAAAAAAAACAGATATTGTTGGCAAAATAATATACAGGAATGTGAATACATTTGATTTAAGTACGTGTAACATGTTCATATACTGTGCTTGACACTTTATTGGTAAAAAAATATATATTTAGAGCGTCTTTTCTGATTGTGACAATTATTGACCACTAGATGGCAGTCGAGTAAGTAAAGTTGATTCTCAGCTCAGGACTCGCACTCTGTGTGTGACGTGATTGTTTCTGGAAACGTTAAAGCAGATGTTATTATTGGAATTGTCACAGAGGAACTTTTATATTTTTATTATGACAAAATACACATCTGTATGGTTAGAATGTGACATGGTGTTCGTATGTCTGAAGGACATGTGGTAGAACGAGAGGACACAGGGGTGTGCTGAGTATACATTGTTTGGAGGTACAGAAGGTTTACCTCAAATAGAGTAATGAATGATGTAGTTATATAGTAATATAATGATATTTCTTTCATGTATCTTCATCCGCCGTTCCCATGAGCAGCAGTCTCCATGGCTGCCACCCAAATCACACCGTCCCAACCTACGCTGGCGAGTAGGTTGATCAGGTGAGTTGCTATGATCACAGGATTGCACCCTGGCAGCTAGTGGATTTAAACTTGAAGCCTTGCAGACCCAAGTCTGCTTCCTTAACCACTAGTTCAACTGCTGCACACCTATATACTGTATATATATATTTATAATTTCTAATGTATAATATATATGTATCTTTTATTTATTTTTACTCTATTAAGAACTCTATTAATCCCTTGGGAGTATCCTTCGGGAAATTATGCCTCTGCATTTAACCCATCACTGTAGTGAGCATGGGGGAGCAGGGGGAGCAGTGTGGGGGGACCATACTCAGGGCACCTTGGTGGTAACTTGCCGGTAGGGACCTTGCGGACCCAAGTCCTGATCCCTAACCACTAGGCCACCAACTGCCCCCTGGATATGTTTAATTACATAAAATAAATTAAATGACTCTTAACCACCCAGGACATATTCAGAGAAACGTCGAAAGGCTTTTATGACAAAACAAATAAATAAATGTACAATTACTGGCATCAACACCTGAGTGACCACAAAGATCAGTGATTCACTGGTGCATAGGACACATAATGAAAGGAGCTGTCACTGTAGCCCTGCACTTTTGTCCTCAGTGTTTTCTGCTGGTGCAAGGTGCAGTGGGTTGATGTTTAAATAGAGTTGAAATGCAGGAGGTCTGTCTTTTGGGTGCAGACAGGTGGGAGACTGGCTGTGGTTAAGATGACAGTTAACTCTGGCCTACTGGGAAAGTGACACACTTTCATCTCACACACTAGAAAAGGAGATGAGGAGGGGAGGAGGACAAAACACAAACAGACAGACAGACTGACAGACAGACAGTGTCAGTGTCAGTGTCTTCTTTTAAATCCCAACATAAAAAGATGATAAAGCTGTGGTTTTGCTGAAGAGAAAGACAGAGACATGTCTTATACTCATTGACGTGTCTCAGTTATTCCACCGTCTCATGTTGCTCCAAGTCGAGGGCATGATTGGACTTGTAAATGTGACATTTATTCATTAAATTACCGGGTCAATGAATAACACGAGTTAATGCCGACAGGATGACCAGTGGTTTAGGTCCCATGTTTACCAACGGACACCTAGACATGTAAGCTTCCGTAGCTGGATTAAAGATCAACTCTTCATCTACTTAACTTTTATCCAAACCTACGTCTTCTGACATAATTTATAGGTCTTTCATAACTCACGTTGAAAGCCTGCATGTACTTCCCCTGATTTGATTTATTTCCACCATTTGTTCCAAATCTCACATCTGAACATGTTCGATCCAGCCTTGTAAGGGTTTTTTTTTAATATATTTCATCCATGGTATTTGGCCTTAAAAAAATCTGAAGAAAAAATGCCAAATTAATCCTCCATTGGAACAGTAAAATATTTCTGTATTTGAGCCTAAAATAAGTATAATAAGTATTTTTAAGGGAAAACAGACAGTATATTGTATTGTTCATGAATACAATGTATGATGATGTAATTAATATGAATATGAAGTATTTTCCTCATTGATTGTAAATATGGAGCAGGTTTAGAATTTGCTTAAAGAAGCGTTCTGTTGAATCGAATGTTTCCAGTAAATTTTATTATTGCACAAATACTGACCAGAGTATTTCACAGTAGAACGATAGTATTGCAAAATGCTATTATAAGTGTCGTAATAATGACTTTCAGAGGGAGGACCAGGAGAGACTGTGAACAGGTCTTTGTTTCAATAATTTGCCGCTTTCACTATAAAATATTTTGCAACTCAACCCTGTGCTGCTCTGTGCTGCTTCATTTGTCACAGTGATGATCTTAGCAGATAGTGGTTCTCCATGCAAACATCTCAAAACAATGATGTCTTCTCTATTGAAATAACCATTATTTACTCTCTGTGTGAAGAGCAGGCGGACGGGGGTGCATTAGCCCCAGATTTGTACCAACAACAAAACACAAGAGTCCTGTCAAGCAGGGCTAATGTGCACCTGTTTGTTGTAATCCCTGAAAAATGACTTCAGCACTGGAGCTGCAGCGGCCGACGCAACTGTCCACACTTCCCACTGAGTCTGGGCTGAAATGAGTCAACAACTGCCTGGGGTCAAAAGTGTGACAAAGTGTGATGGAGGGAGCTTTGAGAACAAGATTATCTCTGTGGTTCAGACCTTTACAGCTTAACTATTTGGACACTTGTCTCATTTCTGATATTACATTGTTGCAGAGTCTAAATGTTGCCATCTCAGGCAGTGTTTACAGGAAATGGTGGTAGGAACAGGCTCTGGTAGAGTAAGAGTTTCTGTCTGTGTGTGTGCAGTACATGCGTGGGTTAGATGTTTGGGCACCTCCTCAGACCATCTCTTTGTTTTGGAAGTGTTCGCTCACGTCTTCGGGGGTAAAAAGCAGCCAAGAACAATGTAGGAAATAGGCTGTTACTTCATTTCTGCTCTCTCTCCAGGTTTTCTGATTGGACTCTCTTTGTCAGACGGACACGTTTTTGCTGCCAAATCAGTACCTGAGGTAAGTAGAAGTGTTGAGTATCTGAGGGAAAGAGACATGAGGGAATCCACAGTGGGGGCTGAATGACAGCTGACAGGCCGGCCAAGTTGTCTATCAACTCCCTGCTTTTTTCCCCATTTTTTTTCTTCTCTTTTTTACACATCAACAGCTGACAGTGAAGTAGAGCTCTGAGCAGGGGGTCTCTGTGAAGAGGACTATGTTAAAGTGAGAGTTAGACATGAGAGCAGGAGCGATGTTATCTGAGTTTTGAGTTCTGGTTTCTTGCATGGGTTTTGTGTAAACCAGCAAAGAGGAGGCCCAGCCTGTAAGATCCGATGTTCTGACATAACCTCATCATGGCAGAACCACCTTCATTTGACTTGGACTTGAGGAGTAATGGCTAAAAGTTCAAACTTGAGAAAAAGAGAATTGATTTATTTTCCAAATATTTCCTGTAAACCAAAGCTTTAATGATCATGTACTCAGGCTCCAACACTGAGCACTGTATTAAAACACTGATACGAGTAGGTCTTGCTCTAGAGGGAGACATTTGGGGACCAGTCGTATTGTTCTTGCCTACACTCTAATACCCTGCGGTTGCCAATTTATTTTCCTGTATGGATTTTGCATGATTTCCTACAGGACTTGAATGTAACTGTTCAACACCTGCTCCTGGTCTATTACATCATCACATCCTTCATTCTCCTCTGCTGTCAAACCATTCCCCACCCTTTTTATTATATAATTTACTAATTTATTTGGAAGAATTTTTTTTCCCTGATAAAGTCCAGCCATTTCTTGTTAAGTAAAATGGGTTTACTTGGATTCTTTCCACTTTTAGATTTTTAAGGCTGTAAATTTGCCTCTTTTTCTCCTCCTCAAACTTATCTGCAGCAGATTTACTTTGCAACAGTAAAACACAACCAAGTCCCATTCTGCTGCTGAGCTCTTTTCCCTGGCTGCGAGATCCTTTCAAACAAATGGAAAATCTGATGACAGTATCTAAGGTTCATTATAGATCATAGACAGAAAATAGGAAATCCTGGATTTGTGCAGCCTGTTGCAAATCTTACAGCAGAGAGTGGGATGCCAGAGTTTTTCAATGCTGAAAAGATTTAGGCAAACCTATGAATATTCAGTCAGCAGTGTGTTGGTTTTAGACATAATAATCTGGATTTGTGTGTAATTAGATACTTCCCTGCAGAAAGATGGGGGAAAATTATAGCTCTGGTTTATCAGACAAGCTGACTGGTCACTGGCAGCCGTGCGAGGACTGTTGTGCCCGCTGTGGAGGCTACTTGACTAGTGGTTTTCGGCACAATGCCCGCAGACAGCATGCAGTGGATAAGACGTGCATGATGGAACGTGATGACTGCAGCTGAAACAGATCTCCACTGACAGACAGACAGGTTACTGTACCCTCTGCAAGTCTGAAATTCCCGGGACACTGCGGCCCAGCAATACGTACACACTCGCACATAGACACGCATAGATCCACACAGTGTGCCAAATTCCACAGGGCTGTAAAGGCAATCAGGGACCTAGTGGTGGTAAACTACACGCTGAGGGAGTAGAAGCTACAACAATGCCCAATTCATCAGATGACATTTATCTTCACTTTCTTCCACAATTTCCTAATAATAAACTGAGCAGAGGGTTGTCTCCAGGCTGTTGCTGAGTCTGTGAGATCTCTCAGAATCTTCTGGAACAACCTGATCCTGAGTGTTGTCAGGTCAGTGGGTGATATTTTTGAGAAGCTGGCTGTTTGTGTCTGTTTCCTGGTCTGTACAGTTATTTAAGGTAACTGTTCACACCTGGTGGAAGCTTCATATTTAATTGGCATCATTAACAGCTATTGAGTTTTCTTCTCTAGGTCTTGCCAAGACAAGTGTGTTTCAACATCACGGCAAACTATAAAAATGTTAATTCTGGGTTGTTGTTGCTCTGAGAGCAGAAAGCGTTGCAGCAGCTGAGACCCGCTTCCAAAAAAACAAGCCTGCTTGTGTTCCCGGCAGGACATTTTCTTTAGCTTGTATCTGACAAATTCCTGCCTTCTCTCTCTCTCTCTCCCTCCCTCTCTCTGAACATGTGACAAACAGCGCTTTGACTCTTGGGCCAAGTTTTGCCGATCAAACGCCCAGGTTTGGTGTCAGCTTAAGGGGCACAACCAGCTTACTCATAAGGAGCGGACTGGCCTGTTTTGTGAATGTTTGGCCAGCAAACCACCACATACATTTTTCTATTTTAGACTTGTAACGTCATACTCCCATACGTGTCCGTATGGATAGATTTTTGCCTGCAGGAAAAGCCCAGAGACACTGTGTCAAGCAGTGTCACAAGTGTCGCACTTCAAACCCTTTATTAAAGCTAAGCTGATGATCTCAGCTTGAAAGACTGTCATTAGCTGCCGGCTCAACCTTTTATTTGTCCTGTGAGATCAGTGGAGCAAACAACTGATAGATTTCATTGAAGCTCACACAGAGTCACTTGGAATATACGTCAGCCCCGGGGCTGTGATTTTTCAACCGCTGATGTGAGCGAGGAGCGCGGGATCCTGCTGAACATGTCCATCAATGAGCGCGAAAGCATTTGTAACGTGAGGACGTGGCTTAGCTATGCACCACCAGTTGGAGTGAATGTAAACTATTCATGTCTCGGAGCATTATCTCCTGCATGTAGAGGGTGTCTGCGGAGCTCTCAGGGTGCTGGGGGGAGGTCGAAGTTTAACAAGGGGCTCCTCGTGTCTTTTCCTCTTTCAAAGACACTAAACTTGTCATGTGTGGCAAGAGCGAGTCGGCTTTGGATGTCAGGGAGCTATTAGGGATGATAATTTGACCCGCAGGGGTGGAAAGGAAATGAATTCAATCCCAGCTCAGTGTTTAGGTGAAGTTATGCCCCTCTTTCTTTGGAAATAAACATTTACATTCCTGCGTTCAGCATGCTAATAGAGATTAAGCTGAATTCAAGCCTGCGTGTCAGGCAGCAATTCAGGTGGCTCATACCTCACATACCTGTTGGAGATTGTGTGCCTCTCACAATGCATCTACCACTGCAAGGAATTTTGTTTTTTTTTATGTACCAGGCAGGTCCTAAAAACACAAGCAAGAAGCACTGGAAAATGAAAAACGTAGTGTATGTTAAAATAAGTTTTAATAATCCTCTCCTTTCTTTTTTTTTTCCCGTTCTGTATACAGTTCATTTTCTGTTCCCTCCAAATTAAAGACAGCATGGAATGTGACCCTAATTTGGGCTTATGTTGCGTTAACGTGGGTGGCAGCCATATCCAAGGATGCACGACAGACCTTCATTAAACAGTAATATAAATTCCACATTCAAAACAAAAGGACGTTGCTTTTTTTCTAATGGATGCTGCCAAAGAGATGACACAGATCTCATCAACATAAATCAAAAAACCAACAGCCGATTTCAATCACAAGTCGGCAAAGACCACACATTCCTCTGCATCCAGTTGATCTCTGTTCTTATGAGCTTGATTCAGATAAAACTTGTCACCGGGCCTTAAATGGCACATGGTTGGCAGCTCATGTGCCTGACTTGAAAGACTAAAATGAACCATACTTGTGACTTGATTTAAAGCTATGAAAACACAGAGTCATGTGCGTCCATATGGAGAACTTCCTGTGGGAAGCCGGTGGACAAAAGCTGGGACCCAGCGAGAGACGGTCGGTCTAGAGAAGCATGTGATAGCACCATATCATTAAACACATTTATTAATTTTCCTTGTGTTTGTCGTCACCGGGGGTGGAATTCTAAGTTGTGTTCACTCAGTTATTGCAGTTACCCTGTAGCAGACAGGGAGAGAACACAGTTCACAATTCATAATGAGTAATTTTAAGAAAAAAAAAAATGCTCATCTTTCATTGCTCTTGTAATGATATCCTGGGCAAACTAAGAGGAAAATTGCAAGACAGCCTGTCCCCTTAGGGATCTGATTTCACCAACAGCATGACAAGTTGTTTCATTGTGGTTTGACTGAATCTTAACTGGTTTTACAACCCGATACCCACTGGTTTTGAACTGACATAGTCATTTATTAAGAATTGAATCTTCTAATTACAACTATTAACTTAAAAAAAATTGTTCCGAATCAAGCGTTGGTCATATTTCCATAAACTTCAAATCAGACAAAGAACATGTTGTACCACTATGTCTGTGAAGGCTCTCCTTCATCCAGGTCATGATATCCAAAAAGGGTTTAGTTGTCAGCAACTGGACTTCATCAGTTTCTGGTTGATGTAAGAGTGTCTCTGATGAAGTTCCTCAGTTGAGGAATTAAAAAGTCTTTCAATTCAAGGAAAAAGTCCAGTTGCTGACAACTAAACTCTTTTTTTTTTACCATTCAACTCTAACTGGATGTCTGTATCTCTTTCTTTGAGCTTTATTCACATAAAAAACTGAGATGAATTAATTCACAGGAGTCTATTATTATATTATATTATAAGCTGGGTCAGTGGTGGCCTAATAGTGTCTGGAGGGTTCCAGGTTCGATTCCACCACTGGGAGTTATGTGGGTCGAGATGGTGCTGTGATCAGAACATCTCAGTGGCAGCTGGTAGATTCAAACCTTAAGCCTCGCAGACCCAGGTCTGCTTCCTTAACCACTAAACCACCACTGCTGCCCTGAACAAAAACATGAGTCTGTAATAATTACACTGCGAGGACAAAGACATTTAAACAGATCACAGTTATTATTGTTAAAAATTAACAGTTATTCTTTAAAAAATAATTCTCAACACTTGCACTCCTAAATGATTAATAGGGAATTCAGCTTTCCACTATCTCCTACAAGTTGGAAACCGACCAAGCATCATTCAAAGTGCGCATGTTTCTTCGTCCAATCAGCGCAGGAGCGTGTTTCTTTAAGAATGCAAGGTGGGTGAGACCCTTTGCCTGACGCACGGCTGGTATGCAAACATAAATTTAGCAGCAACGTGTTTGTAGGGGGAACTAAATATCAAGACAAGACCGTGAAGTGTCGTGTCGTCTGCGGCGCTCCTCGGCTGACTTTACCCAATTCCTTGAGTGTGTGTTTGGGAACTGGCGTCTGGAGCGCAGCGCGCAACGCAGCCCGGAGCAGCTTCCACCCTGACTGACTGACTGAGTGAGTGACTGAGAGTCGGAGCGGGACACTGAGGGTCTGCAGCCACAACTGAGGGTCTGCCACTGAGGTGACCAGAGATGGACCGGGGCACTTCCTGGAAGCTTGGACTGTTGCTCCTTGTTTTTGTTTTTAAGGTAAGGCTGCAGAACTTCCCTTACAGAAATAATCCACACCTAGTAACAATCACCTGAAGTTGACTCACTGTGAGGCTGTTCTTTATTTGTTTCTAATTATTGTGAAGCACCTGTTGCGCAATTTTTTATTTTGTCTTATACAGTTCATACCAAAGCTCCAGTCACATGGATTGTTTGCGCTTGGCATTTTGCATTCTGTCATTATTGTCGTCTTGTAAAAAGGTTTTATTATATATTAAATACAGAGAACGAGTTTATCATCTCTCAGTGTTTCTCAAGTTGTGGGTCCTGGCATGAACAGTGGATCATGGGGATGCATTTGCCTTGTTGCTAGTCGGGATAATGTTTGGCTTTGACTCTAATTAGTGATTTGACTCCAATTTACTCAGTATATACATTTTATTTTTCATTTTTTTTTTATCTTTAACTCTATTATCGCTGTTAAAGTCCTTTTTACAAAGAGAAAATTTAGCAAAAATCATATCCGAGACCATGATCTTTAGATATCTACGATGACAATTCCCAGGAATATACATCTTCTTGCATTAGGACTTACATATGAACCCTGCACGGCTTTACTTGGCTTCCCATGTGAGTCACATCTACACTTTGTCATCATATCGAAATTGCCTGAAGACTGTGGATCAAACACATGTAAGCAACCCTTGGTAACTCCCATGTACACATGCTGGCAGCACAGTCAGTCATTTGTCTTGGATCATTTGAGGAACACAGCTGCAGAGATGGGAACCTAGATAAAAGAACGGGCGAGGATGTGATGTTAGTGCAAGTCCGACGTGACATAATAGCAAATGAAAACACTTTGGTGAGGGAGTAGCTGCAAAAGTGACATAAACATTCTGTATGTCTTTAAATTGTGTAATGCAGTGATGCAACTGCCACATTCCAAAGCTGGGGATGCAGACTTGTTTGTCTTTGCCCTCACAGACGGGTAAATTAATAGACAGTGCAGCCTTCGAAAAAAAATTCACTGAACTCTTCAGGAATCATCGCACTCGACTGCAGTCAACAGGTTTATGTGTTGTCTCTGCAGACTAAGTTGTGTAAAAGCTGACGTGTTGCATGAAGCCTGAGCACAAAGCAGTTGCTTGACTTCAGGGGTCAAACTGGACTGGGCAGAACACCAGTGTCAGCTTGTGTAAATGACCACGACAGGTGCTAATAGTGCTTCAAGGTGATTTGGGCTTTAGACGCTCTGGCTGCTGCCGAGCAGCTCAGCTGAGCATGTCCATGCTGTAATCAGTGAATATTGTTGACAGAGGAGCGCTCAAGGCTACACTGCTCTTTCCAGGCCACCATCCAGGGCTGGTCCGATGATGTTACAGAGTAAAAGTTTGAAAGAAAATAGTGAAATATAACGTTAATCGCTCCAGATTATGAGCATCAGTCTGAGAATGCTCAGAATCCTCACTCCAGATCAGTAATCCTTGGTTAATAAGTGATACAGAAACGGTTCAAGAAGTTGAGTTGTGTTTTACAAGTTGAAGTAGTTTGGTTATTTTGTGTCTCTGTGATAAAGCAGGGCTGAGTAATGACCCGTTTGGGTGGTCACACAATTACCAGCACATGACGAGCTTTCCCATCTGTGCAAGGAGTGACCGTGCAACATGAATCAGCACCGGACACATATCTGTTCGCACACACACTCATAAACACACTTGTGTGTGTGTGTGACCCCGTGCTTTGCATCAGAGACCGGGAGATCAACGAGGACTGGCTTCGGGGGTCCCTGCTGTGCCTTGGCCTTTCCTTTTCATCCCTTGTCTCAGGTCATAGTCTTTGCATGACTATTTAACAAAAGAATGCAGCTCTATATTTGTGTGTATGGCTCTTGGTAGCTGTGTGATATCTGTGTGTGTGTGTGTGTGTGTGTGTGTATGTGGGGGCCAAATGGCCTGGGGATGCGGCCCTAAATGGAATAGACCCTCCTTTGTGGGTGACATGATGACATACCGCTTGTGATTCTTGGTGAGGTCTTCTTCTCTCACTTGATTTCTTTTTAATATCAACAGTGTTTTTATGCCTTTTGGGTTTAAGGGAAAAAAAAAATCGATTGTTTAAACTTCCAAAGCTCTTTGTTTCCCATGTTCTCATTCAGTCAAAATATTGTGTGGATCAGTTGTAGTTTCTAGCACTAGAATCTAATTGAACTTTTTTGGAATTGCAGTTCAAAGTCCTGTAAAGATCAGTCGGAGGAAAACAGACTTTAACACCAAATCATGACATTTCTATTCTATTAACAAATACAATTCATAGATAATTAAAAAAAACAAAACATTGATGATTGCAATACAGTGGATGTTTTTTTTTTTGCAAATGTAAAAATAAAATTGACATTTTATTGGGCAGTGGTGGATTGGTGGTTATGGAAGCAGACATTAGTCTGGAGGGTTTCAGGTTCGAGTCCACCAGCTGCCAAGTTACCACTGAGGTCCACTGAGCATGGCATCTTCCCCACTCACCCAGGCACTTGAAGCTGTCCACTGTTCACGTTGGTGATGGGTTAATTGCAGAGATCACATTTGGTTGTGTGCAGTGATGTGTGTCACACAATAACATGGAGGTTACCTTCCTTATGTTCTTTGTTTGATTTGTATCCAAGCATTTATTCAATAATTCATCTTTGTGTCTGGGTCACATGTGCCAAAATGAAGCACTTTTTAAAATATATTAAGGTTCTTTCATGTCACAAGTGTCAAACTTAGGCCCAAATCTGGCCCGCAGTCTAATTATAACGGGCCCGCGAGATAAAATCAAATATGGCCGACCTTACATAGTGTCAGAATTTGTGGAACTAATCATGCATGCTTTCTGTAATAGCACGTACATATTGTTCTGTAGAAGAAGGATTCACATTAAAATTGATCTGGAAAGACTACAAAGAGACAGAATAAGAAACAAATACCACTGATGTGTGAATTATTTCCAATTTTCTGATGTGTTGATAACATCATGCTTAACCTGATCCAAATTAAATTTCCATATGAAAAAACAATATCTAATATTTGGAGAGAAGGGAAATGCACATTTACAGTGAATTTCACAATAAAATGTACTGTAAGTTAATCGGGGCCCATCTATCTAGCCTTAAACAAAGAGAAGAAATAATGATATTTGTGTCTTATTGTAACAAAGATTCTGAAAAGAAAAGAAGTCAAGTCTAATGTGGTAAAACTGAGTTTTGTTTTTCAAAAGCCAACACCTTTTTTTACACTGGTGTGAGTCTGTGACGACTAACAAAATACATGACACTCGACATGCTTTGTCCAGCCAACGAGGTCTGTCACCGCATTTCTGATTTGTAAAGCTTGTAATTGCCAGGAGCTAATGTTCATGGTTGTGAGGGAAGTACATGTGCTTGACTTCAGTGTCACCATCACTAAATGCTTCCAACTTGTAATTTGATTTGGCACATTGACCTCCTCTGCAACCTTTCCTCCTGGAAAATTAGTAACACTTTGGATGAGCGTGAGTTTAAACAGAACAAGGTGAGACACTGGGGTTTGATGTTTCTCGCCATGTTTTTAAACAACATTATCTTTTTAGCCAGTTCTGCAAGAGAACATCTGATTTTTATCATTATTGCGAGCTTTTATTTGTGTTTTCCAGTAACAGACTATTGACTAGGCCATAGTGCTGTGCTCTTTACCATCTGATCTCTTTCATGGTTTCACAATAAACCATGTGAACATATATGTATGCAACGGATGTAGCATGTACTTGAAGAATTTTTTTCATTTTAGTTTTTAGAATAGGTATTGGCAAAAAATGGCCACACATGTTTTTATGAACTAAGATCAATTAATAAAAATAAATACTAAAATACTACACAATTTATTGGGGGAAATGCTGGTATAGCAGGAAACGTAGAAGGATATTTATTTATTCATTTTATCTGCTTGCGTTGCAGGGGCAGCAGGCTCCACGATTGCCACCCAAATCACACTGCACCATATTTTATGTCTTTCCTGTGGGTGGTGCGCTCACTCAAATGCAAAAGTATAATTTTAATATAAATGAGTTGTATAATCATCTGGCCCGCAGCTCAGTTTGCCGAGGTCAGGGTTAGAGTTAAAAAAAATAAAAAATGAACATGATTCATTTGCATTTAACATTTGGGTTAAACATATCCCATATTTTAAGAAATATAATAAATTTACTGCAACCTTAACTTGATCAGTTTTACTACCAGTCATTTAATGGTTTAATATTCAAAATTAAAACAGTGAAAACTCTATGCACCAAAGTATACTTTCCTGGACAGGAACAGGAAAAAGGATGTATTAAATGTTGCTTGTCAACGTTGTGTTTGGCACCAACACGTCTTAGTGGACATTAAAGAAGACTTTAGATGTAAAAACAAACTCCTGTGTGTATGTTTTTTTTTTTCCCCTCAACAAGGTGAATAAATGCCGCTAAGCCTCCTAATATTACTGCTGGCAGTGAAACACAGCAGGCAAACAGACTCTGACAAAGATATCTCTGTTAAAATTGATGATTATGCTCCTTGTGAGTTGGTGGAAAACGACGCGTTTCATGGTCCTTTTTTTTTTTCAACATTTGAAGGATATAAGTCAGCTGCCAGACTTCACTACAGACATCTTTGGCTGCCAGTCCCACTCCACTACATGCTTTCCTTCAGATCACTCAAGTGGAATTTGAAGGAAAATTAGCCAGATTTGGATGTTTATTCAAGGAAATGGTCCCTCTCAGAGTCTTAATGCAACTTGCAGGATGGGGAAGTTTTTTTGGGGTCTAATGGCAGGATTAAGTGGGGTCACGGCATGCAAACGGTCCCAAGTGGGCGTCCGTCAACAACAGCATCTCCTGTTCCGCGAAACACACTCCTCGTCTTGATCGCTTGATCATAAAGACCACAAACTATCCAATTAGCTTTCATGAGTGCCTTTGTTGTGGACGCAACTGGAATGGGAAGTGAATTAATTTTGAGAGGAATTGGTCCCTCTTGAGGAGTAAAGAAAAAGGCTTCAGAGAACATCTGGCCGGTGATGGATGGATGGAGCCAGTTTTTGGAGTGCGTTAACAAGACCGGGTGTTTTCAGTTATGCAGCAGAAAGCTCTCATACTCATCTCATTGTTGCCATCTGGGCTTGATCTGTGCAGTAAGAGTGAGGGGTGTGTACTGCATGAGCGCGACAAAGTGTGCATTTGTGCGCAATCGAAAATCCCAGGCCACAATCTACTGGCACTGGCAAGGTACCCAGGCAAGCCATGTTGAGGTTTTAAATTAAATTTACTTATTGTATCCATGCTGAGACCAGGGACCATTTTTCTTCTTTTATTTTCCATTCAGGTATGTTAGAATCCAACTCTCAAATCTCAGAGAGCTTCTGGTGATCACTGCTAAATCTACCAAAGACATAGGAAGGAAAGTAAAGTCACCGTGAAGTTGGCAGCTGGTGGGTTTGAACCTGGAACCCTCTGGACCCAAGTCCACTTCCTTAATCACGAGGCCACCACTGCTCCACAGTAGCATTGGATTGTCTTCTTCAGGCCAAGAAGGGTCAAGAACTCAGTTTTATGTTGAATTATAATAAATCTTCTTTGATAGTCACAGATTACTCCAATAATCAAATGTATTTGTATTAGTCACTTCATACATTTTAGCAGATCTATCGAAAAATTAAATTCCTCCAGCACTTAGTTGCATTTAAGAAAGGAAAAACAAATAATCTACTGAACAGAGATGGTGAAATGTTTCTGTCATTGTAGTGGAGCTCCATGGTCCAACTTCTGGCCAGGTTTGAATCCCTGGTAGGGAGGTTGGTGCAGTGCATGCAATGTTATTTGGGTGGTGGTTGTTGACACAATTGTCTGCTGCGACCTGATGATTGAATGAAGAGGGATGTATGGACTAATCATGGATTTTACATAGTGGTCACAACTAGTATAACAATGCAAAATTACACATAGATGTGATTTTTTTTTAAATGTTTTTTCAGGTTCTTTGTTTCACCTGATGATCCACAGCACACATTTTTGTTCTAGTTAAAAGGCAAACTGATGAAAGAAGACAGATCTTTTTTTATGTCTTCTGCCCTGAAGACTAATTTATTTGTAGAAATAGTGTAAATGTCTCTACACAGCGATCAGTGCACTATCCACTGGGTCCTATTTCATACAGGCAGTGATATCGACCTACTCTGTGCTCTTGCCAAGTGAAAAAAGAAATGAATCGTTGTGTTGCAGTAACCAAAATCACTCCTGCCTCACATCAGGAAATGATGAATAAACCAGGCTTTGTGAAAAGTGAAACGATGTGGAACAGAGAATATGACTTTCGCTGTTTTCACTTCTTCCACGAGGATGGAACCTGATAGTGTTGTGTGTCTTTCAAACATTTGATGCTGCTTCGTAATAGTATTTTGTGACTGGATGAAACCTGTTTGTGTAACGGCATATCTTGCTGGTTATGGTTATGTTACACAGTACTGTACACATCAAAAACATGTTGTGCAGAGAATACGGAGGTGTAATGTAGCAGAGCAGGAACTGGTCTCACTGTGAGTCACGGCAAATATCTGACCTCATCACACACTGCCAGCAGATGGCAACATAACAGCAGAGGGACCTCCTCAGTCCAGTTTACCAGCAGTGGCTCCACTGCAGGTGGCTCTCTCCCTTTTTTTTCCCAGCAACCTGTCGTGACTCTATTTGTTCCCTAATAATGAGGGTTTTGTTTTTTTGTCATTGCCAGGCTTGAAAGCTGAGCCTCTGGCGTCCTCGTCTTGCACTCCAGCTGCGATGATCCCTCGTCGTCACCATCTGCGCGTTTGAGCCTTGTTGTTTTATCCTGTTGTGAGTTCCTGGACGACAGCTTAAACTTCATTTGGCTCAAAACAAGGGTCTATGTGCATCATCTGGCCGGCACATTTTTCACGCACAGCCAATCTCAAAAGCCACATATCCTTGCATTTGAGTGGCTCTGATTTGGCGGGAGTGCCCGCATGCAGCTCTGCCTGTTCTGTTCTGCCCTGGACTTGACCCCAGATTTGTCCCAGGGTGGGATGGCTGAGGGAGTGGTGCTAACAGAAGGGGAGAGGCGAGGCAGTGCCGAGACCCCTTTTTTGTGATGCCTAATTAGAGGGGAGGGCAGGTAGGAGGTATGTGTGAGTCTGAGTCCTTTTGAAACTGTTAGGGAGGATCATAGAAAGACAGTGTGAGGTCAGAAGGAAGCTCTACCTTCCTCCCTTCTGTCCTCCCTTCTTCTCGGTAAAAGTCCAAATCGTCACGAATGTAGAGAAACAAATCAAAAGCATGAAACGCGGGCTATTAGTTGCTCCTTAACCTCCTTGAGATGTTGTCAGCCTAGTGCATTAACTGTCAAAAGTCTTTATGACGGCAATAAAGATGCAGTATGCAGTAATTTCCTGAAAAATAAATCATAGGAGCAGATAGAGGAACGTGCCCATCTGCTTGTATTTCTTCTCTCCTTGTCTTTGGCAACTATTTCAGATGAGTTCAAATGTGAAGGCGCTGCAGAAAAACACTGCAAGGTGAAAGTAGTAAAATCCAGAGGATCCAGAACTGTTGGGAAAAAAAAAAAACAGAGAGGAAGACAGCAGGAAGTGGAATCAACCGTGTTGTAAACCAAGTTTTTGACTCAGGGGACAGAATTGTCCCTGAAGTTGGATACAAGGTGAAGTTAGGAGCAGATAGATGGAGCATTTGTGCGAACTAAGAGAAATGGTGTGTAAAAGTCACTTATGAAGGCTAAAAGACTCAATGCCATATATTTGGAAAATGTAGGCATTTTAGGACAAAGGGCAGTAACATGACCACAATACAAAACAATGGTATGATTTGGACGTGGAAGTTTGTTGGTTAAGTTTGGTGGAATCGTGCCTGTTGTTGACCATTTCCTTTTTCACATCAAAAGGTTGTAGAAGTTTTATTAGAAATAGAAATAGCTCTCTGGAAAAAGTTTCGGAAATATAAATTGATATTTTGGACAAAATCAGTTCTTTGTGCAACCAGAAAAAGACTTGAACAACTCACTCCTGGCATTTGCATAGCTGGAAAAAGAAAAGTCAAAGTCACTTTTTACTTTTAATGGTATATATTGTCATATATACCATATATCCAGGACATATAGTACAATGATATTCCATTTCCTCCCTGGCCCACCTTGCAAAGGCAATACAAAATACACTACAATATTAGAGGTAGATATTTACTAGAGATGAAACGATGGACATTGTATGACCAACCAATCACACTCAGTTTAGTGGTGACCCTGGTAAATAGGTAGTACTTGAAACAATGTTATACATTTTAATACCGTGTAGTAGTTCAAACATCTGGAGTCTTTTTGTAACAGTGCACCGTGGAATACAATGTGGTACAGTGTAAAATGAAGTATAGTAGTGCAATGAATTCTCGAGACAAGGTGATACAGTGTAAAAACACTTCAAAGTGTGATAGTTCAATGTGTACTTGAGACAAATGATATAGAGTAAAGTACAATATCCAGTATAACAGTACAATGAATATTGAGACAAATTGATACAGTGTAAAATACAGTATACAGTATAATATTGCAGTGAATAATCAATGCAATGTGATAAAGTGTAAAATACAGTGCGGTAGTTCAATGTTCTAAGTTTTTTTTTTTTTATGATGAAATTGTGTTGTAACAATACAATGCAGTGCAACAGCGCGTGTTGAAAAGATTAAACCCAAATGACATGAATGTGGAATTGTTTGGAATACGACGGAAGAAGGGAAATATACTACAACACAACACTGTGCTTTAGTAACATGGTTCCAGGCCTGAGACAAATTAGGGATTTCAGAGGAAATGGTAGGAACAAGACACAGATAAGGATTATTTGGGAAACTCGCATCTGTTTCTCCCCGTGGCCACATGTGCTCGGAGTAAACCTTCCACTACTGCAGCTAAACTCTGGAAACCTCATTACAAATGATGAGCTATTAGGTTCACCATGCTTACACCCACAGAAGCAGATGTAATCGTGCTGCTAATTAACAGTGTTTCTATTGTGTTTTTGTAAACACACAGTGCAGTATTCTGCTGCTAGACAATTACGGCAAAAGTGGAGTGGTTACACAAGTATTCAGTGTTTTAAGTACGACATCCTCCACCACCATAGTTTAGAGGTTTTCGTCCAACAGTAGAAAAGCAACACAACTTTATTAGAGCTGTAAGACACACTTAAGAACAGGTCCAGGAGGGGCCGGTGGGGGGGGGGGGGGGGGGGGGGGGGGGGGGGGGTGGATGAAGACATTATTGTTGGTATGTGTGGCATTTTTGGTTGTTTAAAAAAATAAAAGTCCTGACTAAGAAGAGGTTAGTATACCATATACTTAGGTAGACAGTGGCACGGTGCTGTGCTTAGAGAACATTTGAGGCAACCTGGCCTTGAGGAAAATAAGTTAGTCTTCTGTTGTGGTGTCCACCAGATGATTTATATTAAAAACATCTTGAAAGTTGTGGCTTTGTTAAATGAACAATAAATCCATGGATTTCCACTTATAAAGTTCCAAGATGGTGATGTAAAGATCTCTCGGTGAAATATTCCAGGGATTAACAATTTGCAATTCGGTATAACATTCGTCCTGGTCAGTTGGCACATTTTATTCTCTTTAATGATTTATTTTTCAGCCCCACTTATAACAGAAGGCTTGACAATTTGAAAACGTTTCCATTCTGCACAGGTGTGTTTTATTGGGTCGGCTCTCTCTCTCTCTCTCTCTCTCAGGCAACCTGTGTGTGTGACCAACTGGAGCCAGCGCCTTCCTTGCTTTATGGCCTCTCCAAGGATTTCAGGCGGGGTGTGGCAACTACAGTATAATTATATTTTTTTGGTAGTTGCAGAGTTTAAAAAAAAAGTAATTCTAAAATGTTAATAATGGTTGGATAGTTTGATACTTTCCCAGGAGGAGAAGAATGGAGCACAGTCGGGATGAATAAGCTGGAGAAAAGTTTCAGCTGTGATATGTAATGGAGGAGTGTCATCTATGGTGAAGAGAAAGGTTTATGTGAGACCAGCCGTGATGTATTGGATTAGAGACACTAGGAATAGGCAGAAGACAGGAGGCAGAGCTGGAGGTGGAGGAGTTAAAGATGCTGAGGTTCTCTTTAGGAGAGACAATGATGGACAGGATCAGTAATTAAATGATTAGAGGGATAACACAGACATGACTATTTGGAGATTTGGACGTGTTCAGAAGAGGGACAGTGATTATATTGGTAGAAGAATGATCTTAGAGATGGAGCTACCAGGTAGGAGACAAAGAGGAGATTGATGGATGCAGTGAGGGAGGACATGGATGTAGTTGGAGTAGAAGATACAGAGAACAGGGTGAGATGGAAAGGAATGATTTGCTGTGGTGTCCCCTAACTAAAAGTCAAAAGGAAACACATATCAGTTGAAGGGTATGACCATTAATCTTTTTAAACCCACTCATTTATCTATCATATAGTTTATAATATGACATGATCACTTTACTGTTTAAGAAGCAAAAGAAAAATCAAGTCTCTATAAAAATCCCAAAACTGAGAATTGTTTTAAAAACCCTACTTTATCATCAAAACGTCTTTAGCATCACAGTTTAAAGATAATGATTTTGATAATGATAGTGATAATGTAAAACCCTGACCATAAATCCAGCCTCTCCTGCAGGGGGTGCTCTAAACATGTTTAGATGCTATAGTGCAGTGCTACCCTTTTTTGTGCCACAGACTGGTTAAAAGTCTATTTTCACGGACTGTTCATTACGTTGTGGCAGATAAATATCCCTTAATAAAAATTAATTTCCGTTTTTTTGAAATATTTTCCAACCTATAAAATTTTCCTACCCAACACAACAAGGATTCCTCCAGTGCACACAGCCTATAACTTCCTGCTACCAGACTGGTATAAAAAGATAGATTCTTGTATCAATAACTGCATCATTTTGAGTTTATTGTTGTTGTCTTCACTGAGAAAATATTTCCTAATCAAACATAGTTGCATTATTGATGATTGAATCCTAGCCATTCTATTGTTCAGTTCTTTTGTTGATATGTGTCTGGATCAAGTGGAAGTAACAGGGTGATGGGTCCAAAAGGAAACATTATTTTTCTGAGGCCGGACACCAATTCACCCACGGACCGGTAGTGGTCCCCGGTCCAGTGGTTGGGCACCACTGCTATAGTGCATTCAGCTAACTAACTTTATCTAATCAATCAATTAACCATGATATTAAAGACATGAATTGATTTGGACTAAAAATATAAAAATAAAAAAATATTAGACCACTCTTTCTTTAATTTCTTGTCCATTTAAAATTCTGCTTCCACTTAATCTACAATAATCTGGACAAATATAATAACAACAAAAAAGGCTCATAATTAAGTTTAAATTCAGAGCTGATTTCTGGCCATTTTGCATGGTTTTATTGACAGTGACAAAAATCTCTTCCGTTCCTACATCACTAGCAATAACATTGTACTGACAAATACAGTGCTTTTAGTCATTGCATTGTTTTGTGTTCATTGTTTCCCCCAGGTGATAAACCTTTAGTGGAACAAGGCATTAAGATGAACAAGGAATTGAAGAAAACAGCAGAGTGGTCTAATCAGCCATGACTGTTTATTAGAGTTATTCACTATGGTAATAGTGTGGCATTATGTCAATGTGGCCTGTTTTTAACTTAGTGTTAAAGAACAAAAACAGGGATGAACGACTGGGGGAGGAATGAGAGCAAAGACGTGTTTGACCTGAATGAACTGAGAAGAGAGAAAGTAGTTGAAAGACGTGCGTCAGTGTCAGACAGGAGCATTAGCTGACATTGATTGTTGGGAGGGTGCAGCAGGAATGTGGCTGTCTGCCCATCTCTGTGAGACAGGTATCAACCGCTCTATCACCAGTGCAGTGAGTAATCATTACGGGCAAATCATTACATGATCAGAGCGGAGCAGGTCTGAGCCAAAGGTTTGTGTTGGACCATGCAAATCATAAAAAACGTAGGTTTTTAAGATGGATTCAAACAGCATGGGAAAGTTGAAATATATCCGTGTGTCATTTGTCGTTTTATTATATAGGAATGGGAAAGTCTTGGTGACCAGAGATTACAAATCACTGAATCAGCGAAGCCTGACTGCAGCTCCCGTAGTAAAATAAACTGTGGGTGAGATTAGTCACATTCATTTGTACAACTGCTGTTTCTTTTACTTTCACCGCCCACTCATCCAAACCACAATGTTCCCCCAAAGGTAGATTTTTTTTTTGTTTCCCAGGAGATAACAGCAAACTAAAGGCGTCTGAGGAATGTGTTTGTGTTAAGAAGGTCAAACCATTGGCTTAAACATAAAATAATAAAAGGTAGGTTAATCATGTTCATACATTTTTTTTATGATCATATTAGTGGTTAATTTTAATATTGATCAAAAATAATAAATCAACATTCCCAAGTGTAACAGATATGTTTAATCCAACAGGCACTTGATTCTGTTTTGGTGTAAAGAAAAAAAAAAAGAAAAATTAATCCATTAACTACACAAACCAATGACTGGTTCTGCTTTGACAGCCTCACTACACGTTATACCTGCTTTCTACACACAGTGTGGGTGGAACGTTTGGGCAACACAGGTAAAAATGTGGATTAATGTGCATAAATGATCCCAGAAAAGTATAACAAATATAAAAATGCATTTACTCACTGATTAATTTTCGCCATTTACACTTCTCATAAAATAATGGCATCTGGAGAAATTTTGTTCAGCCTGCAGAAATAATTCCTTCTACTGCCCCCTTTTGGCAGGTATCACAGCTTTGAAACACTTCTTGTTGTCAGCTAAATCTTTCAATTCTGAGGTATCTTCCTTGTATATGTCTTCCATTTCTTTCAGATTTGTAACACACTGCTCCTATAAGGTCTATCCATACATTTTTAATTATGCGGAGGTCACTGGATTGTGAACGCCATGGCAAAACCTTCATTTTGTTCCTCTTCATGTATTCAACCATTGACTTTGAGGTGTTTTTTAGGATCATTTTTTAATGTGTAGAAGCCATCATCATCTTAAATTGTATTAATTTATTTTATATTTCCTTCTCCTTGTGCTTTGTGCTACTCCATGTGCCATTGTTTGCAATACAATCCAATAACATGATGAATCCGACCTCATGTGTAACTCTTGGACTTTTCTTTAAATTGTCCCAAATTATATGCTCAATCCAGCCAAAAAGTTCTATTTTATTCTCATCAGTGCACAGAACTTGTTTTCAGAATACATCACGTTGGTCTCTATGTTTATTTGCAAATTGATTAAACGCTGATCTTTGTAGTAAGGACTAAGAAGAGGTTTTCTCCTGATGATTCTTCCATGAAGACCATATTTGTTCAACAACTCCAGTGTCAGATCTTTCAGTGTTTCCTTGGCTTCTAAATGTACATGAATGCACATTTTCACCGGAGGCGGGCCCAAGCTTTCGGTCGCCACTGTAATTATAATTTTCACCTCCAGACCTATTACCCTGGGCCACGCCTCATCATAGTGGTATTTATATTACAGGTATTTTTAAGCCATAGAATTGCAAACATTTGAAGAATGGCGATGGAATGGAATGGCATTTTGTTTTAAATACTCATTAGAGGTCAATAAAAAATCTTAAGTCACGTTATCATTTCACCTTTGTTCATGGCGCAGATGGAAATCAGGTCAGGAGACGTTGTGACTTAATCCATGCAAAAGGTCACTTTGATTATCTTGCTGTAGCGGAAGTTAGTTTCCTGCCCAATTTTTATTTTATTGTGCAATACGTATAAACCATACTTAGAGCTAGATAATGTGTAATAACCCCTGTACTATTTCTCCTTGTTGTATATGCCCAGATCGCAAGGGAGTAAACAATAATGTTTTTGGTGAAATGGCATATTTTTTGCTTGGAAAATATTTGCTCTTCCTGGGAGATAAACTGTGATATAATACTTCATAAAGATATTCCTAACCCCCTCCAAAAGGTTGTATTGGTCTGAAGCTTTGGAAATAACTAAGATTTACAATAGCTAAAAATATATATATATATATATCGGTTTAAATAAGAAAGGAAAAGAAAAAGCAAACTCCTTGTCATTGTGACATTGTGATTCACTCCACTGCACACAACGAAGTGCGACCTCTGTATATAACCCATCACCAAAGTGAACAGTGAGCAGCTTTGAGTGTCCACGGAGCAGTGAGTGGGGATGGTGCGATGCTTAGTGGACCTCAGTGGTAACTTGGCGGTAGGAGATTCGAACCAGGGGTCTTGAGGACCCAGGTCTGCTTCCTTAACCACCAACTGCCTAATGGTTGGTTTAAATGCAGAGCTTCCATTTTGTGGTGTTTATCACATTGTCACAACGACAAAGAGTTTGTTTTCCTTTCCTCTAATTTTGTATAGTTTTTTGGGAAATAGAAAAGTGACTCTATGTGATTTTACCTTTTAACTAAAATCATCCCAAAAATCCAAGACTATACAATAAAGAGAGGCTGGATTTATCCATAAACCACTGCATGTGACTCTGTAGTCAGATTTAACTGCAGTATTTTGATCAATCAGAACATTTTGGTATGAGGACATAATTGCCAATGTTTTTTAATATCTACAAGGTTTGGAATTCATTGCATTTGCCCAAAGGCTGAGAAAATAGTCTCTCACCTCATATTGGGCGATGCTCTCTCGCCCAGTGTTAATATCACAATACAAAGTTGTAATTGCAGGAGCTTAATCTGTGCTGACAACAACTATTTCAGCAGTGGAATATTTTCCCCCGTAACAAGACTCAGCTCGTAGACCTGTAATTCACCCAGCAGATGTTGGACTTGGGCGAACACCATTTGACTTTGGTGCTGCTCACTGTATAGCAGCTGTAACTGTATCAAGCTTATCAATTGCACAAATTATCATGCGTGAAGGTAACCGGCGCTGATGTGTGCAGGTGTGCGATGCGTGTGGAGGCGCAACGGTGAGGATGTAGCTTCATGTTCACCAGTTTGTGCCAAAAACTGTCTCTCATATCTTTGTACATTTTTTTTTTTTTTTCCAACTTTTTTCCTCTTGACCCATGTGTAATTCAACCTCAGGTGGTTCCTGCTGTGACACGCTCTTATCTCTTGTGAAAGCAACTGTGCAAGAGTTAAGCTCCAACGTCTTCCCTTTCATATTCATCCTCTATCTTCTAATCTGAGTGACATCTTTGATTTATGTCTGCCTTTTCTTTGTGCATGTTACGAAAAGCCAGAAAATGAAAACAGCTTTACATCACTAATCCTGCTTTAATTTGGTGCTTTTGGCCTTTGTGCACTCATAAATGTGCAGTTGGACCCCGGGTGCCTACTGGCTGACACACTTCTCCTGCCCAGGTTCATCCAGAGCCTCTCCCTTTTCCTGGCCCCATCCTACATCATTTCCCAGGCTTCCTGCTTCTCACAGGTCAACCGTAGAGAGAGGACGGAACCAGGAGATAGGAGACCGCTCCATGCTCTGGGCTGGTTTTTGTTTTTTTTTTTTCAGTGCAGACTGAAAGTGCATGCCAGGGACACTGGATGAGATGATTTCCTCTGCCATAGATTGAAAGAAATGATATAGTGGCAACTTGCATAGTTCACATCAATGTCAAGGTATTTTAGGAGGGGAGGAAATGAGTGAAGGCTTCAATGCCCACTTAACTCATGGCACCATAGTGAGTTTGGCCGTGGCAGTAAATCTTCGAGCAAACTTTCCAACCCTATTTTAAAAATGGCATCCGATTGGAGCCGAACCTCCTGATGTGAGCTGAACTAATGATTGACTAACATTCCAAATGGTGAGATCAATTCGGAAAGACATTTTCCTTCTCTCGTGATGATCCGGGGGCGATGGATGAATGTTTTTCTTTCCGCTGTCCAAGCTGATGGAGAGGTTTGGTCCTTCAGTTCTCATCTTTGACCTTGATGGTGTTGGTTACATTTTGTGACACGTCAAACAAACTGGCATCTGGTTGTGTAAGTTAGGTTTTTTTCAACGTTCACGAGGAACTCGCCTGGCTCCTGGACCGTCGATGAACTTGCATGCCCCGGTTGCCGGGATGACGCAAGTGAATCAGGGCAGATCCACCACTTGTGTCTCATTAATATCAGGCACACCCAGCTGTTGTCATAACGCTGTTGCCTGTGTGTGTGTGTGTGTGTGTGTGTACGGTCCCTGCACAACTGTGTGTGTTTGCATTGGTAACACACGATCAACAACTCAGTCACAGTGATTACTTCTGTCTCTCTGTTGTTTTTTTTTTTGTTTTTGTTCTTGTTTACTGGGTTGAGAAAATTCCGGCAGGGCAGGGCCCGGAGACAATCCTGGCTCTAAATCAAGACGATCAAAAGAATTATTAGATAACATCTCTCCAAAGACTTGCATTACCAAATAAACAAATAAACTGAACAAATAAACTTGCTCATTATCACAAATGACTCAACTAAAGATGTCCTAATGTGGGTGCAGGCCCTCTGAGGAAACTGCTCTTCAACATAATCCACAGGTATTACATCTGAGTGTGAATGTGACTCTGTGATGATCCCTCCTGATGTTGAAAAGGTTCCAGCGGAGAAATCAACAATGAGATTTATTGTAATTGTGTTTCTTGTGAAAAATAGCTCAACTGATTTGGACATAATGGATTATTAATATCAATTTCAGATATTAATGGCCAATAGGTATGCTTACTGAGGCAATATTATTATCATTATTATATTAGTATTTGTATTATATGTTTTTATTTTATTTATTTCTAATTTGTTCCCTGCTTTGGAGCTATTGTAAAGTACGTATCCCCCCTCGGGGGAGGAATAATAAACAATTCAATTCAATTCAATAAAGTTAAGTAGGAAAGGAAAGCGTGACCTCTGTATTTAACCCAGTGCTTCTCAATTATTTTCTGTTACGCCCCCTCCAGCAAGAAGAAAATAATTCGCGCCCCCGCACCCCACCACCCATCTCCGCCGCAACTATAAATAACAGCATTTGTCTATAAAATAGTTCTAGGTACACCTCTGCATAAAATCATATCCTTGTTAACATAAAAAAAACAAAAAGAAGGAGATATAGTTCAACTTACAAGGATGTGCAATTACACTTTACTGTAGTACGGCGAAAAAAAAACATGTTCCCCAGGGTCACGTGCGCCCCCCTCAGCATCGCACCGCGCCCCACCAAGGGGCCCGCCCCGCACTTTGAGAAGCACTGATTTAACCCATCACCAAAGTTAACTCTGAGCACTCAGGGAACAGTGACTGTTGACTGTGCCATGCTAAGTGGTACCCTGGCAGTTAGTGGATTCAAACCTGGAACCCTCCGGTCCCCAGTCAGGTTCCTTAACCACTGTGCCACTGGTCGTATTAAGTAGCTATTATAACCAGTTAATATAAAGAAAAAAAATTCCTCGATTGGCGCTGATGTTGGAAAATACTCACCT
The DNA here is from genome assembly GCA_016785265.1 of Paraplagusia blochii. Classification (NCBI taxonomy): domain Eukaryota; kingdom Metazoa; phylum Chordata; class Actinopteri; order Pleuronectiformes; family Cynoglossidae; genus Paraplagusia; species Paraplagusia blochii. The sequence goes on along the minus strand of JAFBJS010055220.1, from coordinate 10,873 downwards.
ACTCACACATTAGACTTGGACGTGGTGATAATGAGGTCATGGAAAAGAAATTCATGTCATCAAACATTTGATTATTAACGGGCAACTCCTACGTTTCAAGATTCCAAAAAGTAAAATTGATGGGATAAATCCTAATTGTGAATTTTATCACATTACTGTAGTCTGTTTTCAGATTAAGTAGAACCTTAAAAATTAATTGACATAAAATTTGACACATTTTTTTTTGCCCACTGAAGTAAACACTGGTCGCATACAAGTGTTAATGCAAATGTAAGGAAATGTTATCCATCCAAAACAGTCTGTTTTATTGGACTAGAACACGAATAAGAATTGAATTAGTTCTGTGATACATTACTTCCCTACTGTATTGAGTTTTTACTTTTCATTTTCTTGGATGACTCCTTCCCTTGTGTCTTTGCATTGTTGTTTGTTGTGACAACAGTATCCACCAAAATACATTTGTTGATTTTTCTCTCTCACTCCTTCCAAACATTTCTAACAGAGACAATTTGATCATGTAAAAAAACCCAGGGCCAACTGCTCCTCCTGTGTTACTGTAACAGGGATGGTAACAAAGTTCTGCTTTCTGATCTACCAGACCATAGACCTACCAGAGAGTCACTGGCTTCACTTTTCAATTCCTATTCAATTCAATTATATAGAATGTAAAATCCAACAGTAAGAACTAACCCAGGATTTTATGGGATGACTGAATCACTTAGAAATTTTAAGGCTGAGCTCAAATTCAGTCGCCTTGAGATGAAACAAAATGTAAATGACATAATTCCAGTGGAATCTCCACCTGCAGGAAGGCTCACAGTATGGTGCTGTGTGACTCGGGCGGCCATTGTGGAGAATGCTGCACCTGGGACCCGGTAATGGATAAACAGATAAATTTGAAGAAATAAATGAAATTAATTATTCTAAACTTCAGCAAAAAAAAATAAAAATATAAAGATGGGAACATATATTTAAATCTTCTTCTTTTGGCTTGTCCCTTTATCAGTGGTTGCCACAGTGGGTCAACAACAATCTCCCCCTGTCCTCTCTATCCTCAACTCTAACTCCAACCACCTCCATGTCCTCCGTCACTGCATCCATAAATCTCCTCTTCGTCTCTTACCTGGTAGCGTCATCTCTAGCATTCTTCTCCCATTATAATCACTATTTGTCCAACATGTCCAAACCATCTCAATCTGGCGTCTCTTGCTTTTTCCCCAAACCTTCCTGTCTGTGTTGTCCCTCTAATCACCTCATTCCTGCTCCTGTCCATCCTTGTCTCTCATAAAGAGAATCTCAGAATCTTTAACTCCTCCACCTCCAGCTCTGTCTCTTGTGTTCTTCTCTAATCCATCCATCATGGCTGGTCTCACAACTGTCCTGTAAACCTTTCCCTTCACCTTAGCTGACTCTCTCCTATCACAGATCACTCCTGACTCTTTTCTCCAGATGTTCCATCCTGTCTGTACTCTATTCTTCTCCTCTCTTCCACAGTCTCATCTGCTCTGAACAGTTGATCCTAAATATCTAAACTCCTCCACCTTCACCACCTCTCCTCCTTCTAACCTCCACCTTGTAATCTTGTTAAAAAAGGAACTGTTAAAAATACCTTAATGTTTATATAGAAATCAGTAATATGACAACACAAATTAGCTGAGTGCATAAAAAAATGTGAGTAAATATTGTTAGACAATGATTGCAATAACCTATATTAATACTTTTTTTTTAAGGAATGTTCATTACGGAGGAATATGGGTGCAACGAGGTGCAACTCTCACTGCACTTCCTTGGCTTCTTGTTAATGCTCCGACCCATAATTCTCTGCTCTTCATGCTTTCCTACCTTAGTCCTAAAGATTAACAGCGTATTCCCTATCTGTCCACCTGCTCGAGGCATCGCATTTACGGGCACCGAGGGTAATCTCTAGGGTACAGGTTCTTCTCTTCCTAATCCTTGGAAGCAGAAGTGGAGAATCTGGCCAAGAGTGTGTTGGTCTCCATCCAGGGAAACTTGTTATGGGAGCTGCCATTGTTCACCTGGGAGGCCTCCTGTATCAATATCCTGATCAGCTGTGCCAGAATCCTCTTTTATGGATATTGTGCTTCCTTGGCAGTGGGAAGATTGTGAGATGAATGTTGTTTGGATGCTGTTCCTTGGTAAATGACATCAACCAAGGCCATTAATAGCTATGTGAGTTGTGATACCTGGCAGGGAAGGGTTTTGCAGAGGTCACAGCCTTGTGTTGGAGCAGACAGGGGGTGTTTGGCAGCACCAGCAGATTGCTGCAAAGTTGGACTTGAACCTTTGATTGGCTTCAGCAGATATACCCACCGGGAGCTCTCAGTGTCACCTGGATATATCTGTGAAAGCCACAGAATGTGAAGCCCTCTCTGTTACACACGCCAACAACAATAGAAAGGGCTACTTGGGCTGCATTTGAAAGCTTTTGGTTGCAGGTGCAATTTTGGAGCTATCAGATTGAAACTCGAGATGTTACAGCCAGTCAATTCTGTCAAGAATTTCCAAAGAGGGCATTTTCAAAAAGTGCACTTCTTCCAAAGCCACTTTCTGGACTTGTGAGGGAGAAAAGAGCACCTTTCAGTACCTGAGAGTCTTTATTACAATGGAGATGAAGATGCCACCATGAAGTTGGGGTGTCTCATGTGTCTCCGCTGCTTTTAATGGAGATATTTTAAGCTCTGAGATCAGTCACAACAATGGTACTCAGGTGGTCTAATGTATTTGATGAGCAGGATTTTGTTACCAGAGTTTTTCTACCCTCTCATATTTCGTCAATTTCTAAGACACCTATCAGCTCATTTACGGAGCCCAGTCAAAAAAAGGACCTTATGGACCTTCTGATTTTCGTCTTACAGGCTCTGGTAGTTACATCTCCCGCATGCTAACTGTACTGACACTGCATTATTCCCTTTCAGTTCTGACTCCATGCATGTAACACCGTCTAAAGTAAATGATTTATGAGATACACTGCCATCAGTGTGTGTGTTGGCACTGTAAGTGGAGCCTGATATATCGCTCCCAAATGTGTCTTCCTGCAAAATGGACCGTACAGAAGCGTGCAGATGCACTGCAACGCTCACCAGTCACGACAGACCGGTTCCCTCTTGGATCCAGCATCACGGCGCTTCGTGTCCGATCGCAGCTGCTGAGCGACAGCTTCCAACCATTGGGCCGCTCTTAGGTTTCATGCCACCTGGGGTTTAGCTCTTGCTCCTCATTCTCAAAGAATAACATTTCCCACACAAGCCAAAGCCGCAGCCAGCAGGAATGAAGAGACGGATCGCTCATCTTACCTGCTGAAACGTACAGGTGCCTGCTCTGCCAGCTAACCTGTCAGGTTCTTTCCATTTGGACTGCAACCGGAGTTGCTCTTTGGGGAAAAGCGTCAGTCCTGTAACACGATCATTCTAGTTTCTGCCTGCATGACACTTCAAAGGCAAAGAAACGACTGTCCTGATGTTTTTTTATTCATTTGATATTAATACAGAATAGTACAAGAGTAATTGATACCCAGTAGACTCAACAGTCATGCGGTCTCCCATCAGACATGGTTAATTGGTGCCTACAGGAGAAAGCTAACACAGCTCTGGATAAAAATACAGGGAAAAAAGTTTTTTTTTTTTCAATGTATCAGTACAATGTTGGAAGAAGACAGAGCCAGGTCACCCTGGCCTGGAAACTAAGATAGGAGACAATAAATTGTTCTCTTATTATATTACATATTTTCTATTCTCTTCTGCATGTTTCTTAACGTGAACAACAGTTGGAGGATGGCACCCAGCCATTGCTCAGTGGACTGGCTCGGTAAGCAGTGCCCATCAGTGCCAAACCCAGTTCCCTGCTGCGATGACCCTGGGCACATGTTCCAGCTGTGCAAACACATCCACATTGCTGAGCAGACACTCGCATGCAGCCTTTGCCAAATTCAATTATTTGCTTTGCCTTGAGCTGCTTTTTTCCCCTTTTAATTTCACTCGTTCTTATTCAGCTGCCCTGCTCACTATATGGGAACTGCCCTGCCAGGTACAACAGCTCTGACAAACCAGGCACTGTTGCTTCTTTCTCTGCTGCACTATATTATTCTCATGAGAAAGTTCTGCGGATGTCAGTGTCTTTTCTCAGGGATTTGCACCTTTTATCTTCTAACTCTGCTGTGACAGGAGGTATGTCCATGTTTAGAGGAGAATAACTGATGTAAACTGGCCAGGACACAAGAAGTTTAACCATTGGCCCAATTAAGACTTACTGAGAGATACAAAAATATTTTCCTGTGGGTGGTCCTTGAGTGGTGCTTTGGCCCAGAGTCTGTGTCTCTGTCTGTTGTGGAACTCCAGGGTTCACCTCCTGGGCATGTCTGAATCCCTCTTAGGTTGTTTGGCTCTTTCTATTAGATTCACCACCTGCAGGAAGGTTCCTGTGCTGCTGGTACAGTGCAGTGTGATTTGGGTGCTGGTCTGGGAGTGTCTGCTCAAACTGCTATCTCATGACCGGGACTAGATCAGTAGATGAGCATGGTGGGATGGTTGGTTGAAATATCAGGATATTCATCCAGCAATGTACATTGAGTGCAAACGGAGAGTCACTCAAGGGGTAATCAGTGATACTTAAAGCTATTTGTTTGATGCAAACATGTCAAACAATGAAATCATGATTAGAATATCAATGTAAGTGTAACCTCTGACCAAAAAGCTTATGAATAGTACCACGTTCACCCTTTTTGCACAATTTTTTTGGAAAACACCATGCGGTACCTGTGTAGACCACTAGGGCTACCAATGACTTGGTCACCAGGTTGCTGACCCCCAATCTGGTGACTTTTTATGCACTAGTATGTGCAATGATCTAAAAACCTGCTTTGAAAAATATATCAATCATAAAGTGTCAGTCATTGCTCCGATTGCACCCAGATTTTTATTTTTTTTCATGAAAATACATTTGTATTGGTCTGTTATTTGCTGCAAATTGCCTTTATTTTTCCTCATACTAAGGAAGGTTGTTAAAAAAAAATCAATACACAGTGGTACCTCAGCTTTCCTCAACTCTCGACCAAAATTTTGGAGAAAATTTTGCCTCCACTTTCGACCATCTTCAATTCAAGATACTAGATGAAATGGAAAAATTGCTGCTTATCTTTATTAAGAAAAAAGAGTTGGAGCTGGAGACAGCATCACCGAAGTGTTGATCAGTGAAAGGGCTCTCGCTATTTATGATGATCTAAAAAAGAAAGGTGTGGTTATGAGCAGCGAGCGGAATGTTGAAAGTGATAGAAAGGGCTTTACTTTTAAAGCCAGTCGTGGCTGGTTTGAAAAGTTTAATCAGAGAACTGATATCCATCGTGTGACTAGACATGGAGAGGCGGTGAGTTTGGACCAAAAGGCTGCCGAAAATACGTGATCGAGTTCGCCCGGTGCATAATGACTCTTTTTATTTGCGATGACACCGGTCTTTTTTGGAAAAAATGCCAGCCAATGCGTACATCACGGAGGAGGACAAAAAGACATAAAATGTACATCTACATGTTTAGGACTAAATTGCTGGTTAGATCCACAATTTTTTTGAGAAAAGTGGACATTTCATGTGGGCCAGAACGGATTAATGAGTTTACCATTATTTCTTATGGGAAAAATTATTTCAGACCTCGACCAAATCAGACCTCGACCATCAACCTGGAACGGATTATGTTCTAAAGCACCACCATAGTTTTTTAATCCAGTAAAAATTTTGCCTCAAAGTATTAAAAAGTAACAAGTCTTCACCTATTTTGGCATAGTTTGGCTCTGAATTAGTTTTGTTGAAACCCGAAGCAGAGCAGCCTTGGTCTTGGAGGTATATGAACCGGGCCTGGACCAAACCAAAATGACAGTCATTGAACAGATCAGTCGCCTGCAGCAGTAACACCATCATCCTCATTTGATACGTTTGTCTGCAGACAAAGCCAACATGGGGGGAAGAAGAAGGACAGACTCTCAAGTTTCCTTCAACTTGACAGAGTCACATCAGGCTACAACCAGCTGACAACTTAATGACTGTAAACGTCACATTCTCTCTTTTTTTCTGTTGTTTTAAACTGTCTCAAGCTCCAAAATCGCTTTGAAAAATTACATGTATGTTATTAAATAGTCATTGTGCTAAGTTTAGGCCTTACTGCAGGCAACACTTTAGGGAACGTAAATGTAGAATTAAAAAAACCCCAGTGTGATACATTCAAGGCCAAGTTTCTACTAACAGTCAAACACAAAGAGTCAGTTGTGTACACAGAGGAACAGGAAAGCACTCACTTGAAGAATGCTGGGTAATTCTTCACACATATTTGGAAACTGCCACTACGTTTGCTCTGCAGTTGGAACAAGTTAAGAGTTATCTTAACTGACAGTAGTTTGTTTGGGGAAGAATTTCTCCAGTAGTTCTGGGTGAGATTTGACAGCTACGCCCCGACGACTGAATCTTTCCATTTTCAATGAACCCGAATGACCCTGTGTTAAATATAAAGTCACAGCAGGGGAAGCTGCTTTTGGCTTAGGCTGTTGCTTTGCAGCAAAATTATTTTCTCAAAGATAAGTGTTCTTTTTATGGGTAGGCGTCATGTTGTCCCTGTCCTGAATTTAGCTTTTTTTTTTTAGCAGAGAACAGATTTAATAAAGATGATTATTCACTATATACTTATATTATCCTTGTTGTTTTGGTTCTTGGATGACCCAGACTGAAATGTTTGCATGTAAGAACTTTACAAACCTTTTTTATTTTAATGCAACTTAGGTTAGCTGTCAGCACTGTTAAGAAAACCCACACAATAGATGCCAATGTTGGACAAGTAGAGTTTATTTTAGTTACAAATCTAAAATAGACCTGAAGAGAGTCTGTCATCAGACTCCTTTTACTAAGCTTGTGGATTTACAGTGACATATTTCATGTATTTCCTGTTTGTACCAGGGCTTTGAAGCAGTTTACGGAACCAAAACGAAGAGCAGAAACTTTTACCTTTATGTTCAGAGCAGAGAAGTAGAAGAAACGCTTTGCCAAAAAAAAACTGCCTAATACCAGTTTTATTTTGTTCTTTAAAATCATATGTAGCCTCCAATCAGGGTCATAAGTCTCCTTGTCTAGTCTATGGTAGCCTACAATGACCTGATGAGACGTTGACTTCCTGTGACGTTCACTGACTGAATGGAGAGAGTGGGTGGACCATCAGACTATATGGGGAGGACTGACTACCAACTACTGTCACATCTCAAAGACAGCAATAAGAGGACAATATTGTAGTCTGTCAATAAATGAAATGTTAGTTTCAGACACAATATCAATATATTTTTCCATGTTATTGATTAAAAATGTATTACCAATGGCCTATATGGTTAGACTCCAGTATTTCTTTGGTAAAGTGCAAATGAACTATATACAGTATATGCCACTCACAGCAACATGTCTGTAGCTGGGAAGACATTCTGAGAGTCCAATGCAACTTTTTGCATTGCATTTGAAACTGCCCACTGTGAATTCCCCAAATTTGGGAATCACAATTAGATAATTTCTGGTAGTGGGGGACTTTGGGGCCTAGTGGTTAGCAGACTAGGGTCCACAAGGTCAAGTTACTGCTGAGGTGCTCTGAGCATGGTCCCCCCACACTTGCTCCGTGGCCCAGCAGCCCCCTGCTCACTATATATATATATATATATATATATAT
>JAFBJS010055219.1:90804-110344 GCA_016785265.1 Paraplagusia blochii | reverse complement strand
GCAAGTGTTGCATTGGAAGTTGCACTGGTGTTGCACTGCTGTGATATAATATCAATATGGTGCAGCAGGATGAGTGCTGAACATTTGGATGTAACATGTGTCCAGCAGTGGCCTTTATTATTTATGTTGTACCTGATCATCTGTGCTTGTTTTTGGGGTAGTGAACTTCTGCTCTTCTACTGCTGGGTTGCAGGAGCAGCTGGCACCACCCAAATCACATTGCACCATATTTCGAGCCTTCCTGTGGGTGGTGAGCCCACAAGAAGTTATGTGTGTCAGGATGGTGTTATACTCAGAGCACCTCAGTGCCAACCTGGCAGCTGGTGGATTCAAACCTGAAGCCCTGTGGACCCAAGTCTGTTTCCTTAACCACTGGGCCACCACTGCCAACACTCTTTAATTTGTCGACAACATTTTATTATTATTATTATTTTTAATCAGTTTGAAATGTTCGTATTTCATTAGGTTAGAGTTGGGTTAACTGCATAACTCAATCATACAGGTTGATAATGGATTGAGTTTAGCTCCAACCTCAATCAATGCTGTTTTACTTCTTGCCTCTCAATTGCAGTCAATTTGGAAAGTATTTTATTCATAAAGTATTTATAAAGTAAAGTATTTTCGATGCAAAGATATATACAATGCATTCATGCTTTGGACACCACGATTCTTACATAAAGGAAAATAATTTTTGAATCTAAATATCTATCTAAGATCAAAATCAAATTGTTAAGTTTTCATGATTGTGCACATATATTTATTAGCTACAATTAGAAATTGTGAAAAATTTGCCTCTGGTCAGGAAGGTTGTACTTTTTTGACTCGCCCTGAAGGATAGTCAAGGAAGGATAAATCTTTATTTTTTTTTTTGCTACAATGGAAGTATATAGAATGGGAAGTTAAACAATAGAAAACAGGATATTAACTTATATAACTTAATAAAATAAATGGTTAAAACTAGCCAAATCACAAAAAAAAAACATTTTAAGAAACTGTTCCAAAAACTTTAGCAATGTAGGAAAACCAGACCAACAAATCCATTCCATTTCTGTCAGACAGAGTCTCCTACACAGACTATGTGGATTTGTTGAAGTACGAGTGAGATCTAACCTCAGATATGGAATGAGTCACGTTTGGTAGCTGTCAGCATCATATGACTCACAGCGGCTCAGTCTTTTAATGCATTTTTTTTTCTTTTTTCTCCTTAAACCAACAGCAGGTCTGTGAACAGTCTCTCTTTTGTGGAGCGTGAATGTCAACATCCCTGTTATTCCATCAGTTCCCTCAGCCTGAAACTTTAAACCAGCAAACACCTGTTCTTTTGTCTGAGCTGGCATTTTACAGCAGGGCATTTCTCACACAGTCACAGAAGCCTCCTCTCCTTTCACTCTCTCACTCTCATTTACTTCATCTCATCCTCTCTTGCAACCCTGTTTTCTTTTTTTTTTTCGTTGTCTCTTCTTCATCTCGTCCCCTTTCGCTGTCCTTCTCATTTTTACCTCCTTTTGTTGTCTTCTGCCTTATTGTTTTCCCTGCAGTTCTCCGGTGTTCATTTTTACAGATGCAGCCTTAGTTTCCCTCAAATGTTTTCCACCCCATTTCTTACATTTTTGCTCTCTCTCTCTCTCTCTCTCTCCACTCGTTTTTCTATCTTTGTGCTTTTGTTATTCCCTTTATTACTCTCCATCCTTACTTATCCCATATTTTTTTTGGTATTCTTTCACATTTTATGGCCAAAATAACATGACAGCACGCATATGAATTCCATTCCAAACCCAGTGGTTAATAGAGGGATAATGGAACTACATTTTTGAGAGTTCTGTTACCGTAGCTAGAAAACAGATTTTCTGCCTCAGAGACAGCCTGAAATGTTGACCATTGTATCCAACGTATTTGAAAAAAAAAAAAAAAAACAATATTAGACTTAGCTGTAAGCAATATACTGGATCAGTAAAAGAACTCTGTACAACATGTTCTTGTGATTAAGTTGAATCATCCATTTCTACATAATATTTGTTTATTTACCATAGTGACTGTGTCTCAAACTTAAGGTTTGAGGGCCACATGCGGCACGCCAAGAGACCTTGAAACCGCTGTAGAGGTTTTACAGTATATCCTGACAAATTAGTAATTTCATTAATATTTTATTTGATTAATGATGGTTCTCATTAATCAGTGGTGGGTCGCACACACATTTTCAGTAGGTCATAGGCCTTTGCTTGGGCAATAAAGCTGTCTCTTATAAAAGAACTTAAAAAAAAAAAAAAAAAAAACAATATTAGACTTAGCTGTAAGCAATATTCTGGATCAGTAAAAGAACTCTGTACAACATGTTCTTGTGATTAAGTCGAATCATCCATTTCTACATAATATTTGTTTATTTACCATAGTGACTGTGTCTCAAACTTAAGGTTTGAGGGCCACATGCGGCACGCCAAGAGACCTTGAAGCCGCTGTAGAGGTTTTACAGTATATCCTGACAAATTAGTAATTTCATTAATATTTTATTTGATTAATGATGGTTCTCATTAATCAGTGGTGGGTCGCACACACATTTTCAGTAGGTCATAGGCCTTTGCTTGGGCAATAAAGAGTGTTTATAAAAAAATACATTTTTAGTAATTTTCAATGCTGAATTACTAAAAAATAAGTCCAAAAAAGTGTTACTGAATGTTATAATATATAAATTGAACATTTTTTTTATTTTATCATAAATGGTTAATGGTGAAACCATGTTGCTGATGTGGCCCAATGTGAATAAGTTACATTATTTGTTCTTTCTTGCAATTTTTTTTTGTTTTTTTTCATGCATTCAGTCGACCAAACTGTGTCCATGAAAGCTGTCTTTGCTTCAAAGACGTATGAACAGTTAACATGAATGAGACAGCCTTGTCATTGTCAACACCTGGAGACATCGCAGCAGGAGATGTAGTTTTGTTGCCAAATCACCATGGTGACCCATCATGCAAAAAAATAAAACAAACAAAAAGCAAGGACACATCACATTGGAATATCGTGATATAGACCGTATGAAGAACAACTGCACATTATTGCATAAACACAATGAAGGAACCTAGAGAATAATAGTCACACAGTCAGGGTAGATACAGATGGAAGTAGGTTGTAGGGATATACGGGTGTAGGGTGGCTCACCACCTGCAAGAAGGTACGGTGTTGTGCAATGTGATTTGGGTGGCAGTTGTGGAGTTGCTGCCCCCCAACCCAGCAATGGATAAGAGGGTGAAAGGATGAGTGAATGTAGAGTCAAGTCAATCCAGCGCAGAGGAAACATGACAGGTTATCAGACAATTATTTTAAAAAAATGGCTTCTTTTCTATGTCAGAGTTTAGAAAAGAAGCCAGTGATAGCATTTGGATATATTTATATATTTATACTGTATATAAATATATTCCAATGGCCATTTCAACTATAGAACTGCTGCCTTGTTGTGTGGGAAAATAGCTTTTCAAAGACACAATTGCACATTAAGTGCACACAGTATGTGGACGTACTGTCCACACAGGCTTCATTTGAGTTTTCTTGGCAGCTGGACCGACCACAACCATCCGCAGTGATGCACTTACTCAAAAAAAAAGTACTGCCTTCAGTTAAATGTTGTTCGTCTGATCCAGTCTCTGTGGTTTGGAGGTTCATGTCCATGCGGCTTTCCAGGCTTATTCTGGTGTCTTACGGTTGATCTTCTAGCGATGTAATAAGCTGAATATGTGAAATATATGAGCTGGATTCTTCTGGAAATGTTACTTTACACAAGTTGTGGACAAAGAGACCACAGCAGCCTGGCACGGGTTTTCCTTCATGTGATCCTGTACCTCGTCCTGAAGCCCTGGCTTCTTTACTTAGCAGCACTTCTTCTTCTTTTCTTGACTACAACACCATATTTCCTCATTTTTCTCTTCCTCTTTGTGGTTTTCTGCGCTTCTTTTAGTCTGACCCTGATGCCCCGCACATTGGTCTCCTTCCCCTGGATTCACTTTTCTGTCCCTGACTTTAACGAAGGATGAGTTGGAAGACAAAAAAAAAAACCCTTCCATCCGTTCCCTCATCTCTCCTCTTTTTATTATTATTATTTTTTCTGAATGCCAGTCTTTGTGGAGCAGCTCCAGTGTCTCCTACCACAGCCAGCGCCCTTTTCAGTGGGAGACGTTTGAAATCTAACTGACCCTATTCATGCACTGCCAGGCCTTTTTGCTTGTGCTCATGCTACATAATACCAGGCAGAGCAATACGGGGACTGCAGGAATGTGAGTTATTTAGTGAGGGAAGGAGGAGCAGAGGCAAGGAGTTGGGATCAAATCAACAGGAGGCAATTTAAAATTCTGGACTTCACAAGCACTTATTCAGGCTGCTCCAAAACCATTTTCTCTGCCATTACCTGAAGGTCATTATTCAAAAAAGTGTAGAAAGCTGACGTTTTCACTTTAAATTCACTATGTACCTGAAGTTTGGAGATTGTTCTCTAAAGCCTGGAGAGGTATTTCATTTAATTTGGCATCGGCTATCCTGCTTTTCCACTGCAGTCCCAAAAGACATGCTGTCGATCTCACACCCTGTGAACAGTCGGAGAGTCTCGACTTCCAGCTCATATTTTTCTTCACTTGTCAAGTTGTGGCTGTTTTTAACTCCTGACTGTCATTTATCTTTGTCTTTTGGTGACTTTATTTTTAACATATAGGGCAAAGTACTGAAATAATCTGTCATGTACAGCATTCTTGTGTGGAAGAATTGGCAACAATTGACAAAAAAAATCCAAACAGTACCAAAGTTAATTTATATTCTTTAACAACATTATTTTCTAATGATAAACATATGTAACTCTGTTGAGGTGAAGGCTTTCGAGCCAAGACTAGCAATTATACCAAGAATCGGTTCTTGCAGTGTGCCGCTTTGACCCAGAGGCACTTTCTCTGCCCCTGGTGTGAATCTCCATGGTTCATCAAACTCATAAACACATGGTTATGGTGTTTGGGGCCTTCCAGTGGGTTCATCACCTGCAGGAAGGTTCTTGAGAGGCTGGAACGGTGCAGTGTTATGGGTGGCAGTCGCAGACACTACTCCCCATGCAATGACTGAACGGATAAACTGAATTGTTGGGTTCTAAGTTGGGATGGCTGGACGGATGGGTCCTTGCTGAGAGTCAACTCCAGATGAGTTAAAGAGATATAGTTCAACTTGCAATGTGCAATTACACTTTATTGTAGTACAGTGGAAAAAAAAAAGAATGTTCCCCAGGGTCACACACGCCCCCCTCAGCAATGCACCACACTCCCCCCAGGGGGGCCCGCCCCACACTTTGAGAAGCACCGGTTTAGAGTGAGGAGGCAGGTTGAACCTGTGTGTGGTTTTCCAGAGACAATTCCCATTTACAGGAAAATAATTTCCGACTCTACGGTCCACTGGCAATGAGGACATGGTTTGACCCAAATGCAGCACCGGGAGACATTGTTTGCTATATATGGTCTTAATTTTCTGAGAAAACCAAAAAGGACAAAACCTAAACATAGACTTTAGTTCAGCTCTTCATTAACATGAACTCTTCAAAACATCTTAACTTGTTCAGCTTCTTCAGCCCAAACCCACTTAACAGTAACACAACAAACACCAACAACACAAGACAACTCCAGATAATGATCCCTCGAAGACTGAGCGAGGGGAGTGCGGTATATGTACTGAGGGCACCAGGTGACACGAGTGAGACTAATTACAAAGACACAGGTGACTGTGATGACACTGATTAACCCACACGTGCAAACAGCAGGGAGAGGGAGAGACAGACCTCACAAAAACACCAGGAATGCAAGTGGACTAAACAAGACCATAACACAGAAACTACCAAGGACTGAGTGAGGAATGGAGGTACTGTATACTGTATAAAAACATAAGGCACCAGTTGACAGGAGGGAGACTAATCAACGTGGATCACGGGGCACAGGTGAGGATGATTATGCTGATTATTCAACACAAGCGGAAGGAAAATGGAGACAGAAAAACCTCACACAATTTCCATTTTACTTTTCAAGAAGAATATACTTAAGCCATTGGGAAGACAGGAAGAGCTTTGACAAAAGAGGAAACAAACATAGTTTGCAGTAACACAGTTTTACACTGAAGGATATTAATTTATGGTCAATGTTTTAGTCTCAGACCTGGGCAAACTAAGGCCTGGGGGCCGGATGTGGCCCTTTTGGCTTTTTAATCGGGCCGACCAAACTTGTGCAAATTATACTGTTAATCATTTACTTTTTTGCCTTCATCCTGCAAAGCCAGAATTGCCCAATTAATAGTTGAAACAAGCTTTTTAGCCTATATTCAATACTTTACCCAACATTTATCTTAGATCACACAAATACTCTTCTGATCCTGGCCTGGCCCGTAAGTCCAATTTTACTACCACATGTGGCCCGTGAGTAAAAATAATAGCCCAGCTATGCTTTATACCTTGAATAGCAATCAGTGTCCTTTGTCTAAATACTCCCAGTAACATTTAACCCAATCAGATCCCATCCCACCTCAGTATTCAGTCTGCCACAGCCAACAGAGGCAGCGCCTCAGTCCATCCCGCTGCTGGAATTGATTTCAGCTTTAGCAGATACTCAGCTGTGATATGTCGTTGTCAGAGACAGTATATATTAACATTTGTCATCTGCTCAACTGTCACCCTGGAATACCGGCTTTATCATACCTCATTTGTCTTCCGTGTAAAGCGATTGCGATAACGTGGCAACACTCACGGCTTATTCCAGCCTGACTGGCATCAAATTGACTGTGTGTCGATGAAACATCAAGTTGGGAAACGTCAATTTTGTGATTAATTTGTCGTGCAAGAAAAAAAAAAAATCTAAATAATTAAGATTCGATACAAGAAGGTTGACTGGTCACTGACTTCACCTATTATTTTTATTCCAACAAATGTGAGACCTGTGTGTTTGTAGTTGACAGTCTCATCTCAAACAGACAAGACAGATTCTGAGCTGCCATCAATTTTAATCTGTTCTCAAACAGGCTTTTGGAGACAATGGTTAATATTTTGGACTAATATTGACCAGGTTAGCAGCTTAGACTTAGTGACAAAATTTAATCAAGCCAATAATTAGTTATTTGTCTACTGAAAATATAGAACATGTATGTATTTTCTACTTACATGTCGTAATATAAAGTGCCACACTTTTAGAGACACTATCAGAGAAACAGTCCAATCAAAATACCCAACCAACACATCACGTATTGTGGCTGCAGGTTTTTGTTCCAACCAACCAGCAGTGCACCTGACTTGGCTTTTTCAATCATCTGAACAGTCACCAGACAATTAACTGGTCAACCAGTGTTCTCTGGATAGGTGTTCTGGGCCTAAAATGAAAAATTGCTTTTGCCCATGGATATTTCTACATTTTTCATGTGAACAGTAAGAGATTATGGTAGTGAGACCTCTATTACATTATTCTTGGACATTAGTCTGGGACAGGCGTATCCCAAATGTTTCACAACGGACTGGCGTGGCTCCTGGTTTTTTGTTCCGACCGACCAAGAACACATAGTTGGATCAATATGTCTGTGACTATGTGGAATATCCAGTTATCCAGTTAATATAGGTAAAAAATATTTTGAGTTTTTAATCTAGGTAGATCACTTCAGCCTGGTTATTTGGAAAGTAGCTCACAAGACAAAAATGTGTGGACACCCCTGGTCTAGGACATTATTCTAGTAGTCCAGTGATTTTTGACCGGTATTGACAAAACTATAAATAAATCCAACTTTAGAGCAATATATCATATTCAATGTTGGTACCAGGGCAGGCACATGAAACAACTCTGGGTAATTAAACCCGTTTTTTAATAGTTTGCCATTGGTAATATCCTTTTTATAAGTTTATAAAGGCTACATCCCTACTAGTCTGCATGGTAACAATAGGTTTTATAGAAAATAATAAATGACAATGAACCCTAATGAGCTGTAACTTAATGTTGGGATATTGTAAAGAGAATACGTTCTCTGAGCCTCTGGAGTAAATGTTGTTACTGTGCCTTGTGTCCATATTTAAACACTCTACAATGGGGGCATTGGTGTATAATGGGAAAGAGAATGTGTGAAATACATTATGCCAAGGGAGCAGCAGAGTGACGGTGACACCAGGGTCAGCCAGGAATGGAAAAGAACTAACGCAAACAAGACGCTGACATTCAGTTTTGGCCAGGCAGCACAAACCAGATACATCAGCATCCAGCGTTGGCTGAGAGGCTCTGAGCTCAGTCACAGCTGAGTGACCCAGCAGGTGGGAGGCCTGCATTCATTGTTCAGAGCTGTGCTGTGTCTAAATATGATGAATTACAGAATAAATCAAAACTGTGATTCATATTTATTTATAATACACTCACTGTAATAAAGCCATCGGATTACATTTACTGGCAGAACAATGGTCTTGTAAATTGTGGAGCCTTTACTTTGTTTACCTGTATTACTACAGAGGAGACTAAAATTATTTTATTTGCAAAAAAAAAAAAGCTGTTGGTTTATTGTTTTCTGTCTTTTTTCACTACAAGTTTTAATAATTTATATATATAATATATATATATATGTACGTATGTATGTATATATATGTATATGTAAGTGTGACATTTTATAACCTTGAACAAAACTCTAAACAGTGATTATTCCATCAGCAGGCTATAAAGCCTTACAATTGCAATATGACAGGTAGGAAAAATATATATTACAATGGTTGCTATGGAAACTTGAGTAAAGCTGCTGCTCTGTAATGGTTTAGGGCTGCAGGGACGCAGCCCTAAAGAAACTCGCACTGTAGCCCGAGTTTGAGTAACAGAAGAATACATTCCTATCACAATGTCTTCACTCTTTTCACACAGTTGAAGCATCTTTAAACCCACAACCTAGTTTTTATGAATAAAGCCTGAGATACTAAAAATGCATCATGGTTAATATGTTAACAAAAAAAAGCGCTAATTCTGACAAGGATTGTAATAATATTCATTATAAAAATACCAAAGTGAGTATTGAGTGTTAGTGTGAGCTTTAATGTGAAATATTATTCAGGGAATCCATTCATTTTACTGAGACAAATGTCAAAAGAAGTCATTGAGGGTGACAGCGGAGATATTAACGGCAACTACTGTATGAATAAAACATCACACGTCCTGTTTGACAATTCCATCAGTGCTAATAAAACTGCAGGAGTGCCGGGGCTTTTGCCAATCACGGTGCTGACAGCATTAATTGAAATGGCAACATAATTAAAAATCAAATTAATCATAATGCTTTAATGGGTGAGAAAGAGAGAAAAAAAAAAATCCTAAAGAAAAACTGTCTCTTGACCTTCAGAACTGAACTTGCTTTCTGCCCACATGCGTTAAGGAAAACAACATCTATACATAAACTTTCAAATTAATTATGGCGCTACACGGCTGATGCCCCCAGACAAATATGTAAAATTCTCATTTAGGGTTGAATGGTGTGTGACCGCCCTCCCAATTTAATTATAAGAAGTCATTTAGACACAATGAGAGTACACAGTATGTTGATTCGACAGAGGTGAGCGCAAGGAGGTTTGAGGGGAAAAAGAAAACAATTGACTTGATTAAATATGATTATATGATGTTAATTAGTTTATCAAATTAGTCAGATTGTTATTTTTTTCTCAACATTTTCCACTGGTTAAAGGTCCTACCAGGTGAAATTACGAAGATGTTTCAGATTGTGCATACTAGTGTGTTCACAGCAGCGTCACTGTTCATTTGTCTACATTGTAATCTCAGCTCTGTTAAAGGCCAACATACACTGTGCGATTTTTGTTTTTTTTCAGTTGTGACAAGATTGGTGATCGGGCGCAATTTTTGAGTCACGCAACTCAAGTCGTAAAGTGTACACGGGGTTATGACCTTTTTTACCTCACAATTGCCGCACAACTACCTCAAACAATGTTTGAAATTCCTCCGATTTACCACAATTTTCCCCCTCCCCCCGTACCACACTGGACATGGACATTGGTACGGATTGCAAATAATAACGGTGCAAATTCCCCAAATGCAGGGCATATAATGGACAAATACATGTTTATATATTAAAAGCCGTAGCTATAGAAATACTATTGAACTGTCTTTGTCATTCAGTCTCTTCCTTAACTGGAGTTATTCAGTGGTTGAAGGTAAATCCGATCAATAGGTTGAGGTGTGAGAATGAATCCAATCCCTTCCCTGCCCCTAACATTGACCTTCATCACGGTGCTAGTTCTTTTGCCATTGGCATTGTATGCTTTTTGCTGCAGTCCACACACACACACACACACACACACACACACACACACACACACACACACATATACAAACAGCCCAGGAAAAACTCATCTGGACACATGACAATAGTGTCACGCTTGGATCGGCTCAGTGAGCAGCGCCATGGCCGGTTTGACACGGAGGAAGGTTTTAGGGTTTTATCATCTCAGGATCATATCTACTGACTCCAAATGTTACCTACGGGAAAGTATTTCCCTAATGTGCAATAAAAATGGATGAACTAGTTACAAAATATAAGATAGGAAGAATAACTAGACACATAGAGGAAACTAGGCTGGATAATTGCAATTAATTAACAACAGTTTCCACCATAGGTTAGGACAAAAAGGTGATAATGTGACATTGTTCGGTCTATGGACTTTCTACTCTGAAGGACGTAATCTTTCTGTGCAACAATAATCATGACATTGGTTGAAAACAACAGCTATATGTACCTTCGCATCACATGTTCAACTAAAAATTTTAGAAAAAAATAGTTCTAAGAAAGCCAGGAAGTAAACTGTAAACAATGCAATATGTAAAATCCGAAACTAAATACCATGATTAAACAAAACATTTTTCATAAACAATATTGAAAACATGGGTATAAGAATATGTTAAAATATCTGTAGTAATCAAAATGCACCAGGTTGGAAACATGCTGTGTGCCCTAAACTTAGTTTTGGAATAAATAGTTGTACATTCGAGTAAAAGTCACTAGATGGCAGCTATACAGTGGTTTGTTAAGATAAATACATAAATATGACAGGGACTATATCAATATTGGTTGATATTGAAATCGGAAATAAAGTCTTATGATATGAAAGTGTAGAAAAGTAGTTAAACATAAGCCAGATAACAGCATTTAGAGACGTTAAAAATACTGTCGGTGCAGTACAACAAAACAGACACATAAATAGGAATTTGTGTTTCTGTAATATTGTAACAGGATGAGGATGAGTCCCATAACATGGTAGCATCTAATTACAGTATATGTAAAACAAATGATATTCCAAGTAGCAAAACTAATTAATGAAGCCCTTATACAGGTATCAACAAAGTTGATTGAATGATCTTCTCTGCCATATAAAAAAAGTCCTTGAAAAAGAATAAAAGAGTAAAAAGCTCTTGATGCTGCAGACAATTCAGAAAAACAAACAATCAGATGCAGGAATAGCAGCAGCATTGTTGGATCTAGACATTTCTCATAAAAGATCTTACTCTCGTCGTCCTTCTCCTCCTTTTCTTTCTCCAGCTCCTCTCCATCCTGAGTTCTGAATGAGGCCCTAACAAAGAGGAGCTGTCAGTGGTCCTGCAGGACGCGCTGGATTAAAGCAAGAGGAATGAAGACCTGAGTCGAGGACCAGGCCAAATAGACCTCTCCCCGTATCTGAGAGACCGTGGCCAAGAGCCACATTTCTTTCATGACGGGTTTTTAATGAGCTCTAATTAAATATCTGTGGACTCGGTAATTGTCCCGGGTTGAGAGGTGGATTGCTGCCCACGTACGAAATGAATAACAAGAAAAAAAAAAAAAACTGGAGAAATGACCAAGTCCTGGAGAAAAGGCCCTGCTTCAGCCTTGCTGGCTACCATTGGCATGTCATTGTCGTAAATGGTGATGTTTCCAAGATTGGTCTACGTTAAATTTTAATGGAACAAGAGCTAAGGCTGAGTTGTTCTTCATTCCTACTGGTTCATGACACTGTAATGTCCATAAAGTTTAAAAAACAGCTATGTCTCAATACAACCTCTAACTTTTTATATCCCGTAAAGCCTCTAAATTATGTTGTTAGATATTCTGTAAAAATAAATCTGATTTTTTCCAACTTAACTATTTATTCTCTATTTATTCTCCCAACAATTAAATGTGCACAGCAAATGCAGCCTGTAGTGTTTCATTGGTGAGATTGTAGTCCATTTTTCTACATTTATCAAAATTGACATTTCTTTTAATCAGATGAACTTATAAAGTTTTAAGTGACGTGCTATGCTAACAAATGCTAACAAAGACAATAATATATTTATTATCTAATATCTAATAATTATTTGTTATTATTGTCTAGCCTTTGCCTAAATGAAGTTCATGCATCGTTTGTTTTGAATAAAATTATCTATAACTTGATTGTTCATTTTTTTTTAAGAGTGTCAAGGATGGACAGGATCGGGAACGAGGTAATCAGAGGGACAACACAGACAAGAAGGTTTGGAGAGAAAGCTAGAGAAGCCAGATTAAAATGGTTTGGACATGTTCAGAGGAGGGACAGTGGTTATATTGGTAGAAGAATGATTTTAGAGATGGAGCTACCAGGTAGGAGACAAAGACGAGATTGATTGATGCACATGGAGATAGTTTGAGATGAGGTTTGGGATACAGGGGACAGGGTGATATGGACATTGTTGACTTTCTGTGGGAAAAGGAACAAGCCAGAAGTAAAAGATCCATAACTTGTTTAATCAATTCCTCCTTATCTTTGTTCCGTTCTAAAAGTCTCTCCGTCTCAGTCAAGATCATTGCTGGAGAAAAATGTACTTCCTGGTCACTCCTGCTCCCACTGAATGTCCAGTGAGACTGGACATTCAGAAGAATGGCCGCTGCACCGATGCTGTGGTCGCTGACACAATGAGCACGAGCTGGAGGAACTTTGTCGCCTCAGATACAATAAGTCTGAGCTAAAAAAGCAGAGAAGTTGTCCAGGCCATTGACATTCTTCCCTCACCTTTGGTGATCTATACAGTCTATACAGTCCAAGAGACCCTGCAGTGTCACACAGTTCTCCCGCAGTCATATTAGGCCAGAGGACTGTTGCCTCACACTGCAGCGATGTGAAGTGGTTTTCTGACCGCTTAAGACAAGAATACGTTGTATTGTATACACCGGCTGAGAAATATTACATTTAATGGATCATAAAGTGTTGGAGCATTTAAATAGTGACATGTGGACATGCAAAACGGTCTCTCAGTAAGTTTTCTGGCCCTTATAAAGTATCTGGAGCAAATTTTGTTTAATATAAATATGATTTATTTTATTTAACAAATTATATCTATCTATCTATCTATCTATCTATCTATCTATCTATCTATCTATCTATCTATCTATCTATCTATCTATCTATCTATCTATCTACCTATCTACCTACCTATCTACCTACCTACCTACCTACCTACCTACCTATCTACCTATCTACCTACCTACCTACCTACCTACCTACCTACCTACCTACCTACCTACCTACCTATATCCTGCTAAATGCACAGAAAGAAGTCCTTTGTTGACATGTCTCCTGTTGGGTGAACATTATAGTTTACATTTTATGCATTTTCTTTAGCTTTATATTAAAAAGAAAGAAATAAAAGGACAAACAAATAGAAAAAAAAAACTTTCAAACACCTACAGGCACACAGGGAACTTCTCTTTTTGTCTTTGTTTAATCCAATTATATTTGAGGTGTAAGTACTGTGTGTTCGAGTGTTTAGGTGTTTTATTTTCCGTTTCCAGCCTGAAGCGTCAGTTGTCTCAGACTTATTTGTTTTGTTTTGTTTTATTTTTTTTTCGGGAACCGTTGAGGGAGGATCTGCTGCTCCATCTTATTACTTCCTCCTGAACATGCTGTTGTTAGTAGCAACCAGGATAAATGACAGTGGGGCGTTTTAGATCACATATTGACTAGGACAACGACTGGTAATTATGACATTGTTAGCTGGTTTGGCTCATGTTATTAACTTGATTGTTTTAACTAGTTTGACTACTATCCAGACCATGATTTCAAACATAAAATCAAATTTTAATAAACTTATTAATACATTTAATTAACTTATTAATACATTTCTATTTTTAATTTTCCATCTTAGTAATGGATGCCTATTAGTGTTGCAAATAATTAATTATTTTTTTATTTCAAGTATATGCAGTCAAATATCATCTATCTGTTTATTTTTGAAAGAAAATCATTTTATCCATTGCTAATGTGTTAAATAATTATTCTATTTGCAAATGTTTGGTTTTCTGCAAAATAACTACACACTGTATAGAGGCCCATCCACCTAATGGTGCAATGTGTTTGCCCATTGCATCAAAACTGCTGTAAGCGCTGCAAATGGAGAATTCTTACAAAAACAAAAGCAAATACAAATCATTATTTCTAACCTTGTCAATGTCATGACTATATTATCTATTCGTGTTAGAACTCATAGTGGGAAGAAAAGTGAAACTTTTCATGGAAAATACTTTTTTTTTTTTTTCTGTGACTCCAAAACTTTGAACGGCTCCAGTCCGTTTTCTTAACCACTAGGCCACCACTGCCCCTATGTTCATCAGTAATATTCTGTATTTCTGGGTCTACTGGACTATAGCAGTATTTTACAGTCTATATATTACAGTATAAAGTATAAAGTGTGAAATTAGGGGTTTTTTATGTTTTTTTTTTTATTTTTATTGCTTTTTTTATTTATTGTTTTGCAGTGTTTTTCCTGTCACAGTTGCACTGAATCTAGGGCTGAAGAGACAGATCACTGGAAGCTGTGGCTCATAATTGAGGAGCTGAAGTATTTAGGCTCCAGTTTCACATGGATTCAGCATCAGCAGCTTCTTACCAAAGGTTTGATTGGCCCGTTGTTGAAGAACAAGCTTTGTTTCTTGCCTGCATTTGCTCAGCTGTCTGCTTTTGCTCTTACCTCGACACAGGAAGTTGCCTTGTATATCTCCAACCGACGGAACCAAAACATCCTGTTCTGTCTCTGTAGCCATTCTGACAGTTGAAAACAGGATAAAAATAAGGCCCAGTCCTTCACTCGTGGCATGATATGAGCAGATTTAACCACCAACTCACAGCAGCTGTGGTCAGTATATTTTTTTTATACCCTGGTTGACAAGGTAGAACTAGGCAAGGTCTGTGATTGAAAACCTGAGAAGCTCCAGGAACTCTGTTAAATTACACGAGAGAAAAGAGCTGACAATGTAAACTGGTGATGTGCCTTTACTCTGTTAGCCCTTAAATGAATGTGGGAAACTTGAGACTACTGTTTTCTGTTGTACAGCCTATTTCTTCCAAACTAACTCTGGACATTTAATCCTGAGAAGAGTCCAGATGGCCATGAGGTAGATTGAACAGGATCAGCTGTGATGTTGTCCTTACAGAAAGCTTTCTTCCTGGAAACGACTTGCTGGGAGTTGATTTTCTTTAAAAAAATCAACGTGATACTCTCTCCCCGTTGTACATTGTCCTTGAGAAAGACCATCCAATGTGTTATACTACTGACTTAAGAGATGTCCTTCTTTTTTTCTGAGGATGAAATCTGTATCCACACACATTTTCATGGACTCAGTCAATGAAGAACTCAGGTCTCTGGAGACAACAGATCCAGTTCCCCCAAGCCAAGCCGAGTACAAAACAACACATCGTGATAGTGGCATTGATGTTGTAATATAAATGTAAAAGTCAATATAGTCTTATAGCCTTTATTATCAACTACTTGGGAAACAGGGGCATTGCAGGGAAAATAAGTTTAATGATCATATAAATAAAGTGTTCAATTCGGACAAGGTTGGCGACCGCATCAAAAACTCAACGGGCCACATCTGGCCCCCGGGCCTTAGTTTGCCCATGCCTGTTCTAACTGTATGATCTGCCTCTTTAAATTTGTTTACTTTGTTCATAGAAAGATGACTCTTCCATTTCAGTTCAGTGTTCACTGGACTCAAGAGCACCTGCAGTGGAAAGGTGGCGGTGGTGCAGGCACCTGGTTCCCATCCACCACAGACACAAGAACATTTCGATGTCAAAGTCAAGCATGTTAATCTGGAGTTAGATTTTTCCAGGGAAGGTTCATTCTTCCATCTGCTCATCCCATTTCTGGATCCAGGATGTAGGGCAGATGGACTTGTAGACCCTCATGTCACCAGTCACAGGGCGTCATGTCCTGTCCTTTGGTCTCCAGTGCTTTCTGGCAGCGATGGTAGTCCGGTAGTTAGTTAGACCAGCAATTCCTGGTCTGTTTTTTTGTTGTGAAATCTGGCATCAAGTGAAGCAGTTGTATAGTTTTCCAGTTTGGTCTTAATGTCCTCTGCCATTGTGGACTTTAGTGTCCTCTCCAGCTTCCAGCAAAATCTGTTCATTTTGACTATTTTGCTTTCAAATTTTAGATAGGCAGATAGATACAGTGGGGTAAATTGAGTTTTTTTGTCTCTTCTGAGAGACAATCTCATAATATATATATGTACTTCTTGTAGTAATTCAGCCATCTTTTCCTTTTAAACCTGGCCCTTCCCTGCACAGAGCTGCAGATAAAAAGACCTTATCTATACAAAGACTACCTTCAATTCTACCACTGAGGTAAATCAGCCAATGAGATTATTTCTGCTTGAGCAGCGAAGAACTGTTTCATCCTCCTTATCCTCGTTTCACGTGCATTTGGCTGCTAAGTGCTGACTGGATCCTCTCTATGAGTGCTTGTATAACCAGAGTTATGTTTCTGTTTCTGTTTTATCATAGCAAATCAAATTATATGTGAATGATTTTGATACTTTGAGTTGCTGTATGGCAGATGAGAAAATGAGCCTGGACAGTAGAGGGAGAGACAAAAAGAAGGGAGGGAGGGAGAGAGAGAGACAGAGAGAGAGAGCGCTGCTTGCTCACTCGTCTGAAGTGAACTTCTGTCTCATGACTTAAACATTCTGGGGGATAAAATATGCCCCCACTGCAGGGATTCTTTTCCTGGTTGAACTTGCAGCTTCAGCAGTGTTAGCAGCATGCATCAATGGAGTATTGTACCAGTGTGTTGTGATCATAATGTGCTGTCTCATGACTTGTGGTTCTGCACAGTGTGCTGTTCAGACTGCGAAATTCTAGAGATAAGAAGAGGAGGTGAAACCATATCCTTATGCATCCAAAGTTGAAACCCATTAAAACATGCGCGGACATAAACCTGCATAGATGCAGCATATTGTACCTTATTTTATGAACAATGCAACCTAGACAGGTTTCTGTTGCTTTAACAGCTGCCTGTGTTTTTTAACATATTTCCACACAATAGAGCAATAGTTCACTCTTCTCTTAGAATTATGTAAGAACCAGCTGACTTTTGAGAACTTAAAAACAGATAAACAACTTCTAATGACTGGAACTGGTCTGTTTTGTGCATAAAATATTCAGGTTTTCCACAACCAATACAACTCATATATATGTGTATACGTCCCCACTTAATACAAAGAACCTCCACATTGTTTTTTTTAGGATCACACCTAGAAAAACAGTGTTTATAGCAATAACATCATTATCACCACATAGGGAAAATGTAATAACTTACATTTAGTTATTTATCATATAAGGCTAAACAAAATTGTAAGAAAAAATTGCAAAAAAATCCTACAAAATATGGGATATAGTTAAAACTAACGCAACCAGGAACTGCATCAAAATTAGATTTTTTTCTAAAAATAAAACATTCCCTAAGAAAAGGCTTAATGTGTCCAGTACCTGACTTCTAAAATGTGGACTCAAGGAATGGTGTAAGAATTTAGTTTTAGGGACTGGAACCTAGTCTGGCAGAGCTGACAAGGACAGTTGTCCCGTCAATCACTGCACCTTGTATAGAAACAAGCATTCACACACATTTATATCAATGGTAAGTACAGACCATACCAAAAAAAAAATAATAATAATAATAAAACTCATGGTCCCATGACTGGTACAGTCATGCTCTGGGACTGGTGATCGTTTTGCCAGGTGTTCCCACTACTATAAAAATATCTGGAGCTTCGTTATTATGAAACCAAAAGACATTTATAATGTAATGATACATTAATAACTCTATTTATAGTGGTATTAAAGTAGCATGGTTAAGACTTAATGTTTCTCTCTCAGTTCTCTCTGGCAGCAGTATTGAAGTTTCTCCCATTAATTCCAAGGTTTTTTTTTTTTTTTCTCTTCTATTCCGAGTTCTCTCATTGAAACACATTTATATTAAAACAGCAGGGTGGAACCTGAGCTGACAAACAACAACCAACTGAGAAAACCTTTTCTCCAGCAAACACTGCAACGGAAGTCTATGGTTAAAGATGCTTGTTTTAATAAAAATCACATCTACTTCATATTTGTGGCCTTGAATGGTCAAACCCTGAGGTTGTGTAACCTTTGTTAATCATGAAAAGTACATGAAAGGGCCCATTACTGCTGTTGCCAGCACTCAACAAAATCTGGAATGCAGTGAAGGTCAGATTCCATGAGAGAAGTTGTTATACAAAGCAGGGTGGATGGGAGGACACAGAGGAGAGCTTTCACTCGCTCGCCTTGCTGACTTCAGAAGCACACAAATTCCTCAGGGGTATTTATCTGTAGCCAGGTGATTTCCAGGCCTCACATCCTCAGATACTGAGATCCACAAGGGGAGGAAGGGAGGAAAAGATGGAGGAGACAAGACTTTATCAGCTCTCAGGTGATACTCAGCTCCAATAATGACTTTAAGGAGTGGGGGGGAGACAGACCAGTGTTGTGTTTATACGGTGTCTGTATTTCAGTGATTTGCAGGTGTGGTCAGGATTAGAATGAGCCCAAGGAGAAGGAAAGAGAAGGGAATGTAAACGAAGAGAGGAAAACAAGAGGCTTGTTGTGCATTGAAATAAATAACAAGGATCAGGATCCATATTGAGTTGTTTTTGTTCATTTATGTCCAAGAAACAGGAATGTGTGAAATCTTATCTTGTATTTTAAACAAATTTGGAAGCAATTGTGTATCATTGAATACTTTTCAGTAATTTTCTTTAAAAAAAAAATGGCCTCCCTCGATTGTAGATAAACAAATTAGAGTCTAGTGACAGACAACATTGAATATATATTTTATTGTCATTAATTTGATTTTATTTGTGGACACAATGTAGTATCAATAAATGGACATTTAATACCACAATTTTAATAGCTAAAATTTATTTACAATTAGGATTTATTTACTTTGGCCCTGTCTTTGGTGTTAAACTCCAGGGTTCACCTCCTGGGCAAGTTCGAATCACAGTTGGGGCGGTTAACTTCCAGTGGGTTCACCACCTGCAGGAAGCTACAGTATGGTGCAGTGTGATTTGGGTGGCAGTTGTGGAGACTGCTGGCCCCAGCGACCCAGTAATGGATAAGCAGGTGAAAATGGAAGAACAGATTTGATGAATCATTGGTCTGATAGCAAAGAAAATATGGCTTTATATACTTTAAATTTAACATAAAGAAAGCCAAATAATAATAATAAGACAAGAA
>JAFBJS010055219.1:53581-77413 GCA_016785265.1 Paraplagusia blochii | reverse complement strand
CGGAGGAGGGTCCGACATCTGAGGACAGTGGCGGAGAGGAGTGTGTGTCAGATGACAATGACCTGCCTCCCGTGTCCCAGACCCAGGCATACTCTGCAGCAGAAATAGCTTTATTCCTGAGACAGACTAAGGGATGTAGGAATGTGGATTTACTGGAACATTTCCCAGATCTGGAGGGGTTTCACACTTCTATCAGATATTTTTTAAGACATAGGACAGAGTCCACCCTGACAGACCAAGAGGTCTTCAGGCTGCATAAACTGGCCGCTAAATCAAAGAAGATGCTCCGTGTTAAACTCATCTCTGACCCCTGAACATCGGTGGTGCCGGAGCGAAGGAGGGCAGTTCATTATGATATGGCCATTAAATGATTTCCTAAGTTTTAGTGGAGTGTAACAGCTACACTGCGGTTGTTTGCTTTGTACTGATGTTGGATCACATCTGTTTAATAATTTGACTTGTTGTCAATCTTGACCTTGCTGATGAAAGTGTCTTGGATTCTGTTCTTTCCTGGATTGTGTTAATAAAGTACCATATTAAAATCTATCTATCTATCTATCTATCTATCTATCTATCTATCTATCTATCTATCTATCTATCTACCTATCTATCTATCTATCTATCTATCTATCTATCTATCTATCTATCTACTATATCCATCCATTATGAAACACAATACCAATATCATTCATTTTCCCGCCCATAATAAATGATAAAAAAAAAAGCATGTTCTACATTTATCATCATTTATTGGCACACTTAAATGCTTTTCGATCTTTTGAAAACCCCAGGAGTGGAGCAGCTGCTGCTTCCTGTGTTCCACCGTGGTATTTACTGGGTATAAAGACATCTTCGGAGAAGAGGCAGGAAATTGGTTTTGTCGAAGCTCTTCCACAGTGGGAGATAGCCTCTGCATGTAGAGGAGCTCAATTAAAATAATAATAATTATAATTATAAAATTGGAATGTTTCATCCGGATAGCATTTGCCATTGGAAAACAAACAATAGCTGTGCGTTTTTGTGTTAGCCTATACCCTAGTTTTCATGCTGCCAGTGTGTCTGAAACTACCCAACAATTGTAGATTAAAGCTTGTGCCTTCAGAATACTTCCATAACTCAGGTTAATTCTGCTTTACAGAATAGAAATCAAAGCTTGCTCAGCTGTACCAATATGGAAAAAGCCATTATCGCAGCCTGGTGGATGGAGCATGCACATGCTCCAATTAGGGCTTTCTAAATGTTTAATAAGTACAATCGATGCACGGAAGGCAATCTGCCACATGGGACTTCATGGAACTGTAACTCTCTCTCTCTCTCTCTCCTTCTCCGTGGGTTACCTTTAAAAAGGTAAAGAACTCAGGCATTTCTTTTGTATCTATTTTCAAGGACCAGTGGCTTCTGGTCAAGAGCTGTGGCTCATTGGACTAATTCTACAGGATTAGGCCCCAGTGTAGTGTTGGCCGTAGCGACAGTGGTGATCCAGACGACCAAACCGACGTTAACTTATGGTACACAATAGATATGTTCACATCTGTTCCCACGACTCCACAGGAGGGGGAGTTCAGTCAAGGAGATTAACAAGACTTTTGCATTCAGGATAAGCCCACCTTTTTAGATTGTCTATGTTGACTTTGAGAGACCTGTTAACAAAAATCGCATCACAGTAGAGGCTGAGGAGGTGTAAAGGTTGGAGGTCCATTGAGTTAGAGACTTAGCGGTGATTTTTCTTCCACAAAGGTGTGAAAAGAATGTGTGCAGGTGGGAAACACGACGTGCTGCGGCGAACAAAGACCACAGGCTACATGTCTGTGGAGAGACGTTTGCGATTCTGACCAGACTAGGTTCTGCCAGACACCACACAGAACTGTTCGGGTTTGGACTGTCTTGAAAATAAAAAAATACAAATAAGTTTAATTGGGAAGTCTTGACGAGAACTAGACACATCATGGTCAGTTTTTATTTTGCTGATTTGAGCTGCATCGTGGCTGCTATATTTTTAGAAATGGACACAACTTTTCTTCTTTATTAGTCAAACTTTTAGTGAGTGATGCCAAACATAAACCTATTCATCAACCAACCAATTAGCACAGTCAACCCTAGGCTGTTGCTGCCGCGGCTGCACTCAGTAACAACTTTTTTAACTCTTAAATTTCTAACAATCTTTGGCTCTATTATTAAATTATTTGTCTTCAATTTTATTTAGGGTGGCAGTGGTGGCCAAGCGGTTGAGGAAGCAGACTTGGGTACGCAAGACTTTAGGTTGAATCTACTAGCTGCCAGGTTGCCA
This sequence comes from Paraplagusia blochii, assembly GCA_016785265.1. NCBI lineage: Eukaryota > Metazoa > Chordata > Actinopteri > Pleuronectiformes > Cynoglossidae > Paraplagusia > Paraplagusia blochii. The sequence continues at coordinate 75,126 of JAFBJS010055219.1, read as the reverse complement.
CTGAGGTTATCTTATCGAAGCACCGTCCCAACCCACATAACTTCCAGAGGGCTCACCACCCACAGGAAGGATCACATAGCTGTCGAGGAGACTGCTGCCCCTGTGACCCTGTAATGGATTAGCTCATGAAGGTAAATGGATGAATATATACAGTAAATGAGTTGTGCAGTCAGACATACAGATGGGTTCTGGGAAGTGCTGGTGCTATCTTAGAAAGTGGTTTTAACCTGCTCCATAGTGTAAGGTTGTATAAGAATGTGCATAAATGATTGAAGACAGGAGGCTTCCAACGCAACAATAAACATTCTAAGTGACACTTGTCCATTTTTTGGATATCCTCAGTAAGGTATTTGGAAGGAAATCAAAGTCCATGCGATCCCTTTAAAGAAATGCGACCTCTGAATTCAAGAACTGCATTCAGTCTAAGAGTATTAAGCTTTGAGCAGCAGTGGTAACCCTGCTGTTGTTGGATTTGAACCTGGAACCCTCCAAGTCACAGTACAGTCACTTAACCACTTGGCCACCACTTCACTGCTGAGAGGTCAGGAACTATCTAGACATGGTTATGAGTTATTACAAAATATCAGTAGCTTTAAATCCTTTCTAGTGTGGTTTGGACTGAATTCCTGCCTCATCCTCCCATCCAATAGGTTTTCCGATATAAATAAATCAACATTAACACATCTTTATGTCATTTTTTATTATTTATTTTCCATCCATCTATTTCATCTGCTTATCATGGGGGCAGCAGTCTCCACAACTGCAACCCAAATCACATTGCACCATATTGTACCTTCCTGCAGGTTGTGAGCCCACTGGAACGGGTCAACAGGAAGTGAACTCTGGAGTTTCACACTAAAGACAGAGACATTGCCAGTGGAGGCCATTATTTAAAGCAACTATATATATATGGACAAATTTTTATTCATTTTATTCATTATCTTCACTTGACCTGTTGTGGTGCTTCTTTTAATTTTAAGTGCAGTCCGTTTGTTTTTAATTTGTAGGAGCCCCTTGAGCAAATTTTGTAAATCAAACATGTCTGTGATAAAACAATGCAGTAATAAGTAAACACAATGTCAAAATATATATTTAATGTAATGTGAGCAGCAGCAGCAGCCGTTCCTTATCTGCTTTTCCTCATTAATCCTCCTCACATCTCCTGAACCACAGGAGCCGTCAACATCATGGGCTTTATGACAAGACTGTTAAAGATCAGTGGGATTCCTCTGATCCCTCATTCCTGGGATTTAACTTCCTGTGACCATATTTTACTGGTCTTTTAAATGATTTTTTTTTTCTTAAGAAAACCATTGTGTATTTAACTCTTAATGCTAACAGCACCCGAGTTAAACGGATGTGAGACATTGTGCTGTGACAGTGAACTGTGAGGTCCAGGGATTTGGTCCTGGTAATGGGGACAGGTGGTTTATCGAGCTCAGGCAGGAGTCTTTCAAAAACCTCTCAAGTGGAAAATGTGGCTGCTTTTAAAGCAGCAAGAGATCTGGGCCACAAATGAAGGTCTCCAGTGGCGTAGAGGAGAAACCCAAAGTTTTTAAAGACGTCTGTCCTGGTCTAAAAGTACAGCAATTTTGTTTTTTTTTCTTTTCAGATACACTGTCATGGGAAAAAAAAAATTATTAGACCACTCTTTCTTTAATTTCTTGTCCATTTAAAAGTCTGCTTTCACTTAATCTACATTAATCTGGACAAATATAATAACAACAAAAAAGGCTCAGAAAAGTTTAATTTCAGAGCTGATTTCTGGCCATTTTGCATGGTTTTATTGACAGCAACAAAAATCACATCCGTTCCTACATCACAGCAATAACATTGCATGGTTTTGTGTTCATTGTTTCCCCCAGGTGATAAACCTTTAGTGGAACAAGGCATTAAGATGAACAAGGAATTGAAGAAAACAGCAGAGTGGTCTAATCATTCTTTCCATGACTGTATAACTAAACAAAGACAAGTGTCATTATTGGTGTTTTTAAGGTATTTTACTAATATTATTTAGAAGTTAATTACTTTATTTTCTTTTCTTTTTTTTGCTTATGCATGTTTCAAGATAGAACATTATGTTATACAATCCTTCTTCTCCTTTTGGCTTTTTTTTTCTTTGCCTTTATTGATGGTTGCCACAGAGAAGTCTCCTTTTTGTCTCCTACCAGGTAGCTCTATCTATTTTTTTTTTTTTTTTGATCTGATGTACTTGTAATGTTTAATTGTTCTATTGTTCTGTGCATAGTGATTTTTGGGATTTTTTTATGGACTTGGGTTGTACCTCAAATTCTACGAGATCTGTGATCTGTCAGTACCATTATTTGACGTCCAGCCACTCGACAGGTGGGTGAACAACATGAAAGGAAATGTCAGAGAAACTCTGACTTGGCCTCTTAGGTACACACAGATCAATGAACATGGATATAATCTACTGCACATCAAAACGAGGACATTTATATACACACAAGTACAGATCAATCACCTGCTTTCTCACTACCTCAGTGATATACTTGACGGTAACGAGGAATTGAAGGTGCTCATAGAGGCAGCTAATGATGCTTATTACGGACACATCACAGCTACGCTCCTCTAACAAGCAGTCGTACTGGAGACAAGTCAATGATTAACTTAGATCTGAAGTGAGTTTGTACTAAACCAACCAAGCCCAGGAGATACAATGGATCAGATGTAGAATGTGGAGAGTGTCTACATCGAATACTTTATTTGCACTAATGGTAGTTAAATAAAATGTCACATTATTATATTTAATAGTTAATATTATATTATAAAGGCGGCACCACCCAAATCACACTGACATACTGTCAGCCTCCCTGTTGGGTGGTGATCCCAAAATAAGATACGGGGGTTGGGTCTGATTCCATAACCACTAGGCCATCACTGTCTTATATCTTATGTATCTTATACTGTGTATGTATAATCTAATATGATATAAAATATAAAACAGAATTAAGTTAAATTTACTTAATACATTCATAGCTGAAGACCTATAAAAGCTTGAAAAAAATCCAAAAATATCAAATATATAAATAAAATAATTCATTCAGTTTCACTTATTTTCTATGCTGGCTGAGAAGGTTGTAGGAATCTCCAAAAATAATTAATACAAAATGTCAGGATCCACCTAAAGCCACTATTAGAAATCCAATGTGTCCAGGCGTCCCCCATACTTGATGTAAAGAAATAGTGATGTTAATTAAAATTATTCCATCTTGTAAAATGTCTTAATGTCATCAAACTGGAGAGCACATCAGGACACCGATAAATTTCTTTAGTAAAACACTGGCTGAAAAGGATGACTAAATATTGCCTTTATGCGAAAAACAGACTATAAAAGTCGATAATAACAAACAATATTCAGGGACTTCTCTACTGCTTGTGTTGTTGTTAACCTTTTCCCAGAACAGTGAATCCTTTAAAAGCCTAACACTGCACTTCCCATGGGTTCAGCATGGATGGATCCTTTAAGCAAGATTGTCCCATCATGCACCTGGAAGTGACTCCCAGGTGAGATCAATAAAACCTGATTATGCGGTCGCTCAGGCCTGTCTTGTGGCCTATTTAAAGCAGACCCCAGTGGCCCATTGTTTAGTGCTGTGTGGTTCAACATGGTTCAGTTGCAGCTGGTTGTGTTTGCGCTCTTGATGCTTGCTGTTTCAGGAAAACAGTTTGTAAGTAGGAGGCAGAGTTGCTACAAGCCAAGGCCCAGGAACCATAACTTTGGAGTGAAGTGAGTTTTTGGCTAATTCTGTTGTCTAAGCCTTTCAGTTTGTAGTGTCTGTGTAAATATGTGTTGAACTACAGATAGCTGTCTGTAGAGTTACCTTTTTTTCTATTTTTCTCAGAACTGCACCTCGACTTCATGAAGTCCTGAACCTCGTTCAGCTGCCCAAGTCCTGGGACTGGAGAAATGTAAATGGCGTGAACTATGCTAGTACAACTCGTAACCAGCACATTCCCCAGTACTGCGGCTCCTGCTGGGCCCATGGTAGCACCAGTGCAATGGCTGGTAAGCGGTATTGTCACTGCCGATGTAAAGTAGCTGTAAGGGGATAAATTCAATTTCCCTGTTCATCTTTGACACATCCTCTTCCTAAAGCTAAACAACTTGCGTAGATGGTTAAATTCATTGCGATTATGCGTATATAAGACAATGGACTTACAAGATTAACATTAATGCTTGAGAACTCTGGATCCCATTATATTGGGAAGAAAATGCTAAAGGAGGGTAGTTTGAGTGGAGGACAGGAGTGCTCAGACAGGTGGAGGAGTCTTCAAGAAACTCTAGAAGACTAGCTTGGTAGATCATTCCTCCAATGTGAAATGACCCCACAAAGAGTCCTGATTGCCTCGTGTGGATATTTTTATGCCCTTGTGGCTGCCATTTGGTATCTGGAATGTTGGCCACGTGCTGGCCTTTCTAGCCCTGCAGCATCCTTATTGTTTGACACTGGCACTTTATTTGTTACATTGTCGGTGTCTAATAAGGCTATCCCTTCAGGTTAGCTAATTGTATATCATGCTATGTGAGAGGTTTTGAACCATAAAGTCTTTAAAGCAATTAATCAATTAATCGTTTACTGGCGCAACGTTGCATGCTTTTTTTTTTTTTTTTTTTTTTTGACCTGTGTAGATCGCATCAACATCAAGCGTAGAGGAGTATGGCCGTCTGCTTATCTCTCAGTCCAACATGTCCTTGACTGTGCGGACTCCGGTTCCTGTCACGGCGGAGACCATGCAGGTGTTTGGGAGTATGCTCACAAACATGGCATCCCTGATGAGACCTGCAACAATTACCAAGCCATTGACCAAGGTATAATTTTTTTTTGTTATATATATTTTTTCTGTACCTGGTTACTGGTATTCCTCCTTCTCCAGAATGCAAACCCTTCAATGCCTGTGGGACCTGTACAACATTCGGTCGGTGTAACTCTGTGAGAAACTACACAATGTGGCAGGTTGGTGACTTTGGAGCTGTCAACGGACTAGATGAAATGAAAGCGGAGATCTTCACTGGAGGACCTATCAGGTCTGACTTAATTTTATTTTAAAGCGCCGTATCCCTGTAGCATCACCTTTAGAATCAATTCCCCTTCACTCTATCTGCATAACTACACAAATCATCATCCCTGCAGCTGCGGAATCATGGCCACTGAAAAACTTGATGCTTATACGGGTGGACTTTACTCGGAGTACGTGGAGACCCCTGATATCAACCACATTGTGTCAGTAGCAGGCTGGGGGGTAGAAAATGGCACAGAGTACTGGATTGTGCGCAACTCCTGGGGAGAGCCATGGGTAAGTCATTATTGTTGGGGTCTCAAAACTTTAATATCATATTTGGTATGACATGTACATTGTATAGTCCCACTATTTGCAAATGCTATGAAAGGGTGTTGGGTCACAAGAGTTTCCTACATATTGAGGATCGCACGGGGCAGTGGCCTAGTGGTTAAGGAAGCGGACTTGGGTCTGCAAGGTCCCCGGTTCGAATCCCACTACCGCCAAGTTACCACTGAGATGCCCTGAGCATGGCATCGTCCCTACACACTGCTCATTAGCTGCCCACTGCTCACTTTGGTGATGGGTTAAATGCAGAGGCTAAATTTTGTTGTGCGCTGTGGTGTGAATCACAATGTCACAATGACAAAAAAGGAATTTCTTTCTTTCTTTCTTTAAGCCATTGAGCATATCATGTGGAATTGTGTGAAGAATTTTGTTAGAGCAGGCATGCCTAAAATGTTCCACAAATGGCCACTGGGGCTGGAGTTGGACATCCCTGTTTTGGAGCGATGTAGAACTGAAATCAAGCTTGTTAATTTTAATAACTGAAGTAAATGGTCTTCAAATTTCATGTGATCTGCTATACATGTTAGCTTTTGTCAGCTGATTAAGCTAATTGAACATATTTCTGTCCCTTCTTGCAGGGCGAGAAGGGATGGCTCAGGATCGTAACTAGTGCCTACAAAGGAGGAAGTGGAAGCCACTTTAACCTTGCCCTGGAGGAAGACTGCATTTATGGAGATATTATTGTACCTATGACTTATTAATGTGCTATTTAAATAAACTGGGGAATCTGAGTGTATATACTGTGCTGGTTTGATTGACAAGGAACTTAAGTTTTGATGCTTTAGTTTATGAAGAGCTGAAAGGGAAGAAATGTTCCTCTGCTCTGATGTGACCTTTTGGGAAACTTTGAGTAATTAGGTATTTCGCTCTATGTAAGTATTTGCAAATTCGTTGCCTTTATTTTCCAATACTTGTGCGGATCAAATTTTGTACTTAGTCGAAGGACTCGAATCATCACAGGTTATGGTTCGACTGACACGAAGCGTTCCGTCAATTTTTTGGCGCTTATTAAACTTCTGCAATATTCTGGCGAATGCACCTCAGGGCTACAGACAAAACTTGACGTTAGATTTCAATGCTGAAATTGGATATCTGTCAGAGGCGTTAGTATGGACCCTCACTCAACTCTTACTGTTCTTTGTGCTGGGATTATGCCACTAAAAGGTCCTAACCCCCGAGTTCATATTCTGTGGCCCTGAGGCGAATGCCTGCTCTGCAGCTGTGTCAAACTAGTCTTAAATTACCCAAATTTGTGGCAATGTTGCTGTGGAAATGGCAATAAAATTATTTAAAAAGCAACAGCCGTTAAATGTGAAACTATATTTCCAGTAATGGCTATGGGATTCAGTCTTGAATCATGCTTTTGTGGAGATCCTTGAGGGTTTTTCTTTCTTTCTCGTGGCATTGTAATGATGGTAAAGCTATTCGTTTAAAGCTGTAAATCAGTCTAACAATGCACAGCCTTCCTGTATGGCATGAGACTCCAGGTCACTGGTTGACTCCAGAATGCTGTTTATCTCCAGACTGACATTTATTTGTTCCTCATCTGAGTCCTAGTAGCAGCTGCATCTCCTTTCATTGACTATAGCATGCTTTTCTGATGCCCTACTGCAGAATAATCACCAGTTATCTACAGTGACACGTGCTGCAGCACAATAGCTTTCCGAGTTTACGGGCGATAATGCCGTCTTTTTTTCTGCTGCTCGTCTAGAGAACAAAAGAAAACTGAGCACCGGGATATTTAGTTCTGGGGACGCAGCAATAATCAAAATGAATAAATGCTTGCTCTGGTGCTTCACTGCTGATATGAAAATGTTTCCCCATTAACTGCATTTTCTTTTCTGCATCTCTGGGGAGAACAAAGAATAATCAAACCTATATGCAGCTCTGTTAAACCAAGCCAGTGCTGACCTTAAACTCGTAAAGCGCTGGTCCGTCCGAGTGGACGCCCTGCTGCTGAAAAAGAAAAAAACAAAAAAACAAATATTAAACATAATTTGGCTGCTTAATATAATGCCAGGCAGCCTCCCTTCACCCTGCAGTTGTGCAATCCTTCAGGTTGGAATTTAATTTGCCTTCTGATTAAATTTCCTGCATGTTTTCTCATTTGCATAATCACAAACATGGCTCTAATGGCTGTGGATGGGAACACATGGTATGCACAAGCAAAAAAAAAATCCGTAGCACTTAAAATATGTGGCCTGATTGAAATAAAAGAATGTCTAAGCAGTGTGGTGTGCAATTGCACATGACTTATTTTCATATTGAATGATTCAGCATTCATCTTCATTAAAGCAATAGCTGCAGCCAAATGGATTTTTTCAGCCACTCTTGCATTCCCATTATGCATTGTTTCAGTGATCAATATGCTGCACAAAAGTCAGTCAGTTCTTATATGAAAAACAGTATTTGTCATTACAAATGTTTGTAGCTGATGCTGAGGCCAGGATTTTTGTCTTTTATCGAAGACTAGCAGGGGCCAAACAGGTTTTATGTGGCCTAGAATTTCTGCAAATGACATTTTAGTGGATGTAAAAATGTTCACAAAAACAGTTTTATCTGCGTATATCTTTGAAAAATTTCATCAATGATTTTTGTTTTGCAACTTTTTGGCTTGGTTGAGACAAAAAGTAACATTTTGGCTTGTTACAACATTTTACAGGTTTTGTTTAAAATTTCAGCCTTCTTTGCATATCAAAAATCAACGTTGTCATCCTTAACTTATAAAGTGACTTATAAATAAAGTCCATATGATGCTTGTTTTCAATAAAAGCATCGATAACTTGTCTATACGCAGTTATTCTGCCATGACATGAGGCCAGAGGACAGTGTGCCTCACAGTGCAGCTCCATGGTGAGGCTCAATACTGAGCTTTCGTCTCTTCTTAGTAATTAAACAGTGAATATGAATACTCAGCGAGTCTGGAAAAAAAAAAATCAGAAAATGGTGAACTTTAACTCACAGAAAAAATGGTAGTTTTAATTATTTGATTTTATTTTCTATTTTTCTGATGGCAGGAGAGGCTGTGCCTCACTTGCTCCACTGACTGCTGACTATTTTCACTATCCACTATGTAGATCCAACCTCAGTAGAAAACAAACAGCCACAGAGGAGCTGTCACGCTCCAGCAACACTGGACATTAACAACACATTAACTGGAGACCAAAACAAGCCAAAACATACAAAGTTATATAACGTCCATATGATGATGAAAAAATTACTCTTCTCCTTGCCACTCTAGCAATGCTGATGTTCCAATGATGAGATGTTTATAAGAGGCCACAGTAAACATTGAGAAGCATCTTCTCCACTTTAACAGTTAGTTTCTGCAGTCTGAACTCTTGGTCTGCCAGGTTGGAGTCCGCCTTATGTCTTATAAAATGTCTCGCAGAGGTGTGAAAATTTCTCCAGATTTGGAAAATGTTTCTGCAAAACTACATTTCTGCATCCCTTAGTCTGTCTCAGGAATAAAGCCAAATCTCCGAGAGAGAGAGAGATGTGTGGGTGTATGTGTATAAATGTATGTAATAATATATTTGTGTGTGTGTATATATATATATATATTGAGAGAGAGATCTATATTTATGTATATTTGAGTTTATTTTCTTTTCCAAGTTACCCTGATCGAGATAACAGAGAACTATCCTACAGTCAGGTGTTCCAGTCATTAATATTGATTTTAAACTGAACTGCTGCATGCCAGGAGTCGGTTCTATAATCCTAATAATCCCATAATGCATTCATTTTCTTTACTGCTGGAACCCACTTAAGTTGCAGGGAACAAAAGGATGATGACTTGACAGTCACATAAAAAAATATTCTACTTTTGCAAAGTGAAACGTGTTCCCTGATCTAACCTGTGAGTTTGGAGAAAACCCAATGTGATGTTAAAGCGAAACATGATTAAACGTCTGGCTAGGAAGAGAAAATGTATCAGATAATAATAATAATAAGAAAAAAAAGATTTCTTCATGCATTCGCATTTCAATAAATCATTTATTCTTGTCAAGTATGAATAAAGCAGAAAGGCTTTTCTTTCCCCTCCAAGTCTAAACACCAAATACATGGCACTGATTTCAGTGCACATTGTGTTCATAGCTATGATAATAATAAATATAACAATGCATGAAACATTAGTGGAGAATTAGCATTATGAGTGGGTATAAATCATACATTATCACACTGCTGTCTTCCGCATGAGGCTCATCTGACTTCATTTGCATTGTTTAATACTGATTCAGAAACACAAACAGCAGAGTTTAGACACCAGTCTCACACGATTGCTAATGAGCCCATGCTGGAAATTGGATTTGGTCATTAAAAATAAAAGCTACCCCTCCCCTCATAGCTGGCACCAGATTTTTTATTTGACATTTTCTGTTGGAAGCTGCAAAAAAATAATCATTAAAAAAAAATCATAACCAACTATGGTTTTTCATCCTCTCTCTTCATGACTGCCACCCAAATCACACTCCTCTGTACCTTCAGCCTTCCTGTGGAAGTCCTGTGCGTCGGGACAGTGCTATGATCAGTGGCAACCTGGCAGCTGGTGGATTAGAACTTGGAACCTGGTGGACCCAAGTCAACCTCTTTCTGATTCATTGCTTTGCTTTTCTATTTCTGATCAAACTCCTTGAGTGGAGGTAGCAGTGGTGGCCTAGTGGTTAAGGAAGAGGACATGGGTCCGGAGGTTTCAAGGTTCCATTCCAACAACTGCCAAGTTACCACTGAGGTCCAGTGGGCATGGCATCGTCCCCACTCACTGCTCCCCAGGCCCTGAAAACCGCCCACTGTTCACTTTGGTGATGGGCTGAATGCAAAGCTAATGTTTGGTTGTATGCAGTGGTGTGGATCACAACATCACAATGACAAGAAGGTTGTTTTTCCTTCCTTTCCTTTTCTTTCTGGAATAATACCTATCAGCCCCTCTGGTATCTCTGGAGTGTTATTTTACTCACCGGTAATCTACTCATGTCAGTTTATGTGCTTAAATTTTTGGTGTTACCTTTTGTAACTACTTTCCTACAAGTGCAGACATTTAGCCTTGTTTCTTGTTCTTATGTAACCTATAAGGTCACTGTAGAATTAACTCCAGTTAATATTAATCCCTTTTAGTCACAACAAATTCACGGAATAATGTGTCCATGAATATTTCAGTTACACTGCAGCAACAAAAGCACCGTGCACACAATCTGCACTGACTAGCAAAAAATAATTGCCGATAACATCCATTATTAATGCTTCATCATAAAAATCATATTTTGCAGCAGGCAGAGCAGGGATAGCCTAAGAGTGAAAAAAGCCCATGATCGGTCAATACTATTTCATATTAACTTGCTGATTTGACAGAACAAAGGGAGAGAGAACAGCCTCAGAATAAAGAAAAAGAAAAAAAAAAAAAACATCGGAGCTCAGTCGACCGTGCTTTCATTCCTTCATTTTACTCCAAAGGTAGCAGATTCTTATTAGATTCCTTAAATATAGATGTGAACCTTCCAAGTCAGTGAGTTCACACCGCCTCCCCCCTGGAAGTTTTAATTAGAACACCAGTCACTCGTGTTATCGTTGTTTTCAAGAGGGAGCTGCTTCCACATTCCTGAACTGCCTACTTCATTGCAGGATCAGAGGCCCGCCATCCTGTGAGGGGAGTGTGGATTGTTTAGGACAGCTGCTTCAGAGTCCCTCTGGGTTCTAACATCCAGAAACCAGGACGGATGAATAGATGGGTCAGGATGATGATGATTCCCGGCTGGCTGATGGAGAGCCGTGCTGCTGTGATATGACAGGATTATTGCTGAGATACAATGTGAAATTTATTGTCGCATAAGAGGCAGTTCATAATGAAAACAAATGGTGCAAGACAGTCGGGGATCAGCAGATTATACGTGTCAGGCTACATGCAATGAGCTTCTCGCCTCCGTGCACTAAGCACAAAAGACGTAGATATGAAGATCACCGGGACACTTATCATACTCCAGAGAGTATGAGGATTACAGTGTTGGGAGAAATATCACCCAAGTACGGTCTGATAAAGATTAGGAATGAAGATAAAGGCTGCGGAAAATATGCAAAAACACTTTTTTTTTGTAATGAAATGAAAACAAAATACAAAGTTTGGAATCTCGCTAGAACGACTCCATTGTTGACATGAGGAAAGACAATCAAGTTAAGTGGTAATAGGTCTGGCATGTAAATGCAGCCTTCACCAAGAGACCGGACTGTGCAAACAAATAATGGTCATATTTTTCACTGAATTAAAGAATCCTAACTTTTTTACCCAAAAAACGCTTTTAGAGACTTTTGAATTCGTATTCCTTATGAGAGAGAATGTCTTTTACTCTGTCTTGATCAAGTTTTTAAAGTTACTCAATGATGGGAATAATGAAGGATTCATGGTTCTATGAGTTTTTTTTTTTTGCTTCAACATATCTCCAAACTGTTCCACAGTCTCGGTTATTATTAACTAAATGTCTCAAACTTCCTCAGGAGAGAAAAAAAGTGCTAACAATCCTTGGGAAAGGATGACCACATATAGATAAGACAATTCCTTCTCTTGCTGAGAGTGTCCAATTGACATAATCCCACATGCTTGAGGACTGACGGAAGAAAAGTTCCCAGAGGTCCCACATGCACATGAAGGGAACATTTATATTCCATACAGAACGACTGGAATTGAACCAGTGCACTGCTTGTTTTCTGATACTAAACTTATATCTTGTGTACATAAACCTTTGTTTGTGTCCACAACGTGATTTATCCTGTTTTTATTTCTGTAGTGCATGTCCTCTATGTGCACACAGTGCACTTTTATATCCTCGAGATGTCACACTGGTACAGTCTCTTGTCTCATAATGTGATATTGCAATGTGCCCTCTGCAATATTTCTACCTATTATGTGTTTAGACCGGAGAAACAAACAGTTACATCACGCCTGAGATGAGATTCCCCCGTAAAGAAAGACCAGAGAATGTCCACCACACATCGGACGTTAGGTTTTGAGGTTGGAAACATCAGAACACCATGACTTCAGAATTATACTACAGCTGAAATCTGGCAGTGAACATGAATCCTGGAGGGTTTGTTTTTCCTCTCTCACATTTATTCATTCAGCCAGTGGAGAGGAGGTGAGGAATACTATAGGGTGAACTGCAACTGCTCTCTGCTGCCCCCTGTTGAAATGTTTACATGGCGTTTTTACAGCATGTTGACATCACGACCATTGTGTGTCGTGGAGAGGATGTTTTTTTTTCGTGTAGATGTTAGGTTTGGTCAAGTCTGTACTAAAAGTAAACAAAGAAAAGGTCATATTAGTTTAAGTCTTAAATAAAATTTAATAAAAAAAAAAACGTTTTTTTTAAAAAAAATGATCCAAAATAATCTAATCTGTTGGAAAATCTCGGTGGATTAATGTGTCGCCTTTATTAAGCCATAAATCTCTTCTGCACTCGGACACTGATTCAGTTTGACCATTCGATGACGCACGATATGCACACATTCCCTCCACTGTACGACAATACAGGCTGGATGTATGGAACAAAGGAAAGAAAGACGCTGTTTGTGGCGCACAGGGGGTTAAACTGTGGGCCGAACCCCATAGTCGGTGTCGATGATTTTCTCCAATAGTGATTAACGACATCGATCGGAGTCAAGTGTTAAGTTTACGCCGCGAAGACAGAGACACTGGGAAAGAAACGGCGAAATCTGCAGAAACGCGTCGTGCGCAAAAGTATTTTTTCTCCGCCTGTTCGTTTGCGCAGAAAGAAGGAATAAAAAAAAACTTTAACAAGAACTCAAAACGTCGAAAGGAATGATTGGCGCTGCCCTCAAGACGCCAGGCTCTGCCAAAATGTGGGTTTGAAGCAAAGGGAGTCTGCTTTCACCCTGATGAGAAACTTGCTTTGGATGGATGGCTGCGCGCCCCGCCCTCCTGCTCCTTATAACCAGAAAGCCTGTTTGCACAAGAGCTCAAACATAACAGGAACATAAGAGGAGAACGCGCCGCTGTTCATGACCCACTCCTGGAGAAGGCGACCACGCACTCTGGCTATAAAGACTTGACGGATTACTGCTGCCTTTGCTTGCTGCTGCTGCTGTTGTTGTTGTTTCGCTCTTTCACCTCCAGCAGTGACCATGGATTTTCTCAACCACAACTATTTGAACGCGCGCAGTCCTTACGACTACACTTTCAATTTCTGGAACGACTATCTGGGGCTGACGACGTTGGTGACGAAGAACAACAAGCTGAACATGCCCCAGAACCCCAACTCCATCACCGAGTCCCTGAAGGCGACCCTGGGTTTGGACGATGCCCCGGAATGTCCGTGCGTAATCGCGGGCGGCGTTGGAGAGAGTGGACACCTGGACTGCTGCTGCCCATCTGGCAGCCCACCGCCGGCCTCCATCCTGGACTTAAAGGAGCGTTTCGCAATACTGAGCCCCTTCCAGAACCCGCTCAGCGTCCAGCTGCCGGAGCGCGACATGAGCTTCGGCGGCAGCCTGGCAGGGTTCGACCTGTTCGGCGTGGAGCGGAAGATGCGCAAACCCGCGTCCAGGAGCAAGCAGGAGCCCAAAATCTGCGTCTTCTGCCGGAACAACGGAGCTCCGGAGGAGGTGTACGGCTCCCACGTCCTCAAGACGCCGGACGGAAGGGTTGTCTGCCCGATTCTGAGAGCTTACACCTGCCCGCTGTGCAGTGCCAACGGGGACAATGCCCACACGATAAAATACTGTCCACTGTCCAAAGAGCAGCCTTCCCAGCGACCACTGAAGGGAGGGAGGGCAGTGGGTGGTAAGAGGATGAAAATATTCTAAAAACCCACAAGACTATAGTAAAGTTTTATCTAGAGAAAACAAAAAAAATTGCACTGAACAATTTCCAGATGACTGTTTTAATTTCGGCTCTAGCCTATTCCCAGTTTCATAAAAAAACATATTGATTTTATCTTTTTATTTCTCTAAGATCTCTTATATTTTTATAGTTCATTTATCCACATAGAATAATTTTATGCTTTATTATACTTTTTTTTTTCTTTTCCCAGACTGTAGTCATGTAAGAGATTGATGGTGTGCGAGTGTGTGTGTGTGCCTATAAATACACCTATAATCACAAAAGTGTGAATAAAAGTCTTTATAGTGTTTTGATCATGTAGGGAAACACACTGACGTGGGTCGAAGAGGACGAATGTCATATTTCTACCAGGTTGTAATGGAGAGCCAAGCTCCCCTCTGTGTTTTGTTTTTCTTCCGTTCCCTTCGTCTTAGAAAACCAAAGTTGAGTTTTTTGCCATTAAAAACAAAAGAAGCTGAAGAATGTGTCATCGAGGAGAGCTTTTCTCATTCCCCAATAACTCTGCAACTATTTTCCCCCCTTAACCTGCAAAACTTCCCCCCCTTTAACTTGCAAAGTTGACATCCAATCTGTGAGGGAAGGGCAAAAGAGGAGGTAAATAAGACAATGTGGCCTCTGTTTGAGGCTCATATTCTTCTGGAGAACATTATAATCAGTTGTTGCAAAGCCAAAACCTCTTCTCGATCGAAGGGTTAGGTCTAAAAGATAGACTCATTTATGTTTACATTCCATAATAAGGGTGACACACTGGATTTTATTTTCTCTCGTCTGGTCAGATCTGGTCAGGGGTTTCATTGGAGCTCTACAATTGCATTTCAAGGGTTAAAAATAAGAACTAGTGAATGTCTGTTTATTGTCAACCAATCCCATCCTGTCTTATCCAAAAAAAAAAAAAAAGATGCAAAAATGTTTGTGAATGTACGGTTGAAGGTGTCACTTGCAGGACTGCACATTTCTGACAGTTTTGTTTACCAAAGGAATATCAAATCGCATTGAAAATAGCAGAGAGCACGAGAGAGAGAGAGAGAAAGGGAAAGAGAGAAGAGAGATTTGCTGTATTGTATATAAAAGTGATGTTTTATTCAGTATTTTAACATTACAAAGTGACTTCAGAGGGCGCTACCTCAACAGGATTTTGTACTTAACTCGAAAAAGTGTAAAAAAAAAAAAAAATGTCAACAGCAAGTTTATCGATAATAGTGCTGCCATTTATAATAAGGGTTTTTGATAGTATTTTTGATCTTTGTATAACATGATTGTATTTTCATTTTGTTGCATTTAACACGACGGAAGTGAATTTTCCAAGAAGCTCTTAATAAGCGTTTGCTCACCACATGGTGATTGTCTGTACATAGTAATGGTTACACTCATACTTTTTAAAGTTTAGTTGTTCAATGTTACATTCTGAAGGGTGTGTAACAGAGTGGATATTGAAAACAAAGTGATGATCTGCCACTTTTAACAGAGTTTTCTCTCTCTTTTTTTTTTTTTCTGGATTAAATGAATAAGAGTTAATAGAAAAGAAACACTGTTGAACTTTGTTATTTATATTTTACCACAATTTTTCCTGTACATGCTGCTGTGCAGAATAATAACATATGAATTCACTAGAGAAATAAATAAATAAAAAAAACTTATCAAATATTTGTAGCCTTGTGGTCATTGTGTGCGACTTTCTGTTTTCTCTGCTCCACTGTAGATCACCGGATGTGGAAGAGTCTTGCGTTCCAGTTATACAGGCTAAATGATGTTGTGGTTTACAGACGGAATAGTATGCCAGAGGGAGTTATACGTACACAGTGTAATATTTAGCTACATCTGGTGGTGAACTTGTGTTCTGGTTCTTTACCTTCCCAGAAAAGGTTAATGGAAAAACCAGTGATCCAACATGACTGCATCCAAGAAGACCTATTGATAATGTCAAAACACCAATTCAATAAACACAATAACATAAGCTAGTAAGTTATAAACTCATTAACTATATATAAGTATTGGTCAATATCTAACCCTATTGCAATCCTGCATTTTTTTTGTGTTTTTGAGGAAATAGTATTAGTTTTGAACAGTCGGAAACCAACCATACCTGTGGTCCTAGTGGTTCCCTGCTTTTTCTGGGATACCAGGAAAATATAAACTTCTTTCTCACTTTCTTACTCAACTAATAAAGTTGAAGAACTTACTATAAGTCATGGCATAGCAGTTAAGGAAGCATACTTGGGATCACGTGGTTACAGGTTAGAATCCGGTAGCTGCCAGCTTGCCACTTAGTGCTCTGAGCATTGCACTGTCCCGACCCACATAACTTCCAGTGGACTCACCACCCACAGGAAGGCTGACAGTATGGAGCAGTGTGATTTGGGTGGCAGTCGTGGAGACTGCTGCGCCTGAGACGGACGAGCAGATGAATATGAATCCTAAGCTGTTGCTGCTACACTCATACGCTGTGTATTGTGTCTGGATTAGTGGTTTGGTCATCGGAATTCTAACAATTTTTGTTTCTACTAATATTTATTTATTATTTAATGTTAGTTTAGTCTCACTGTTAAAGAAGGAGACTTGGGTCCATAAGCCTTCAGGTTTGAATCCGACAGCTTCAGGGTTGCTACTAAGGTGCTCTGATCATAGCACTGTCCCGATCCACATAACTTCCAGTGGGCTCAGCACCCACAGGAAGGCTCACAGTATAGTGCAGTGTGATTTGGGTGACAGTCACGGAGACTGCTGCACCTGTGACCCAATAAAAGATAAGATTATGAATAGGAATTAAAAAAAAATGAATGAATGAATTTAATAGAAGAAATGAATGTGCATAACACTGTTCCCTTACGAATGACATGGCCAGAAAACATTTTCATCAGCAAATGAGATCGAGGACTGTAAGGTATAGGATCTTGCAATCACCAAAAATCATTAATCTTAATTAATCTGCTAGGTCTCAGGGGAGGTAATCTCCACTACTGCCACCCCAATCACACTACACAATATAGTATGCCTCCCTGTGGGTGCTGAGCCCATTGAAAGTTATGTGGGTCGGATTGTACTATTCTTAGAGAACCTCTGTGGCTACTTGACAGCTGGTAGATTTGGACCTCAACCCTTGCAGACCCTAGTCCGGCTCCTTAACTACTAGTGCCACCACTGCCACCTTCAAACGAGGTTCGAGTTTTTACTTTCTTTTACTCTTTCAGTTTTTTGGTCAAGTTACTTCTGAAGAAGTTGGTCCTTTTCCACTCTGCACCCAAAGTTGAATTTGTATAAAGGACGTGCACTGCCTTTATGTAATCTGAAGCAGAACCACATTTACAGCTCTGCTAACTCCATGCCTTATTAAGTCACTCAAACACAGGCTGTGTGTGGATTAAGTGCTGAGCTCTCGTGCGTGTACTGCAAACAAACATTCGGAAAAGAAAATCTCTCTCTGTAACATTTGCTCGGGAGCAAACCTTTGCCCGCTCTCCCAGAGATTACTCTCCGAAGGACGAGCACAGTGCCATGCTTGTTTCCAGCTCGGCCTACACTGGAATATCTTGGCTTCTGCTTCAGCATTTGAACAGATCATGTTTGCTAAGAAGCTGATTAAGGGGGCTGGCCCTCTGCAGACCTCTCTGCCACTGACTTCTTTGAATCGTATTCTCTGGAAAGTTGGGGAAACAAAGGCAACAAACCAAAAGAAACCACTTGAGTGAGTTCAGTTTCCTGCAGGATACACATAACTGCCATATTATTCCTGCCAGTTTTTATCATTTTTTATCATTTTATCATTTTTTTTTATCATCTCATCTGCAGTTGATATACATTTATCTATTTTGGAGCAGCGTTGAGGTATTTCATAGTAAATGTGGAGCTTCTCTATGTTCTATATTCATAGCTTTTTCACTGGCTAATACAGGCCTGGGTAATTATTTAGACTTGCGGGCCACAGTGAGAACTAAAACTGGAGTCATGGGCCAGAAAGAGTATGTGAAAAGGGTAACAATAATATAAATTAATAGTACAATTTGGACAAGTTTGGCGGGCCAGATTAAAAAGCCAAACGGGCTGCATCTGGCCCCCGAGCCTAAGTTTGCCCAGGTCTTGGACAATGGCAACTTTTTCCCAACATCTTTTGAATATTACCTACACATTTACAAGTCCTTACTGCCATAATATGTCACCAGTCCTTTATCCTGCCACCTTAAAGCAACTTAAGCTGTCTGGGCTAATTGTAAGACAATTTTCCTTGACCTGAGGACATATTTTTACATATATTCCCCTGAAAGTAAATCCCCCATCTTTGGCAAACCATCTTAACACAGCCCTTGTGAATTGTACATTTTCTTCAGCTTAAAAGTGGTGAAGCTGTTAGAGTCTAAAGAAAATAATTACAGTCAAACCACAGTAATTGCATGAAGAGTTTTCCTCTCTCTGACTTCAGTCTCAACTGGGAAAACAGCAACCTCAGATATCCACAAAGCTGCTGACGCTGCGTCAAGACAACTGTACGTACATTAGCCCGAAGCATCTAAATGCACGGTGTCATCCACACCTTGGCTGTTCCTCTCTCTTTGCTTCTCTGCATGCCTCCTTCTGCTCCTCTCCCTCCTGTATTGGTGCATCTCTCCAGCTGAGGCCTTGGCATTAAAAATGGATGACTACTAAGTGCAACAGGGATTTATCTCCGTGAGAACAGTGGTGAAAAAGGCCTGGCGGGCTTGCGTTTCAGGCAAACACAGTCAGCTCACAGGTTCTATTCCCTCTACGCCTCAGCCTCCATTAGCTCACTCTGCAGACAGGGCCCATATAATCTAGTTAGTCCCACCATTTATGTATCTGTCATGATCACATAATGTGTCTTAGCTGGCTGGCTGGTTGGCTGGCAATATTGTTTTTTCCTGCCATTTTCTGTAAGGCTGGGTAAACGGGAGCATTTACTAACAGTTTGGTTTAAAAAATAGACATTATCTTTTTTTATTTTTTATTCTTTTCAATTTAAAACGTTTAGATACACAAAAAGTTAAAATGTGTTCATAAATGCCAGCATTTAGCTCAGGTGTTTAGTTGTTATCAGCCAGAATGAGGACACTGGATTCCTTCCTTCCCTTAGAGGGTCATTAAGATTTAGCTAATGCTCTGCAGCAGTAGTTAGTCTTTGCTGTTAATGTCTTTTACAGGATTCATTAATTCTCGCTGGTCCTCACTGCAGTGCATGGAAGGAAAGAGCTCTATAGTTAAATAGCTGCAGTTAGTGTACAGTAAATTGGTGGTTATGGAGTTTAATTGGTAAACGTTTCAACGCAAGACTGTGCTTCTTAAACGTACACCTTAATAAATGGACTCCTTAGATGGAAAAGAAGGACTAGGAAAGACAAGGAAATGGTTCAATTTCTCAAATTTCAAATCCTTATAATTTCTTGCTATAGGGGTTAAAATTGGGTACTCAGCCTGAAATATGTTGAAATGATATAGAGTAAAGAATACAAATACCAATAGCAACTTTACTCAGATGCAATATTGACATATTGAAATATAATTTAAAAAAAACAAAACAAAACAAGAGATTGCAATTATTTGACACTACTGTACACAGCAACATACATTAGCTGTTCCCTATTATTAAACTAATATAGTATAATAAGGGACAGGTTTACAGGACAGTTGTAAGAACAGCCATGATGTATGGTTCAGAGACACTAGGGATAGGTAAAAGACAGGAGACAGAGCTGGAGGTGGAGGAGTTAAAGATGCTGAAGTTCTCTTTAGGAGAGACAAGGATGGACAGGATCAGGAATGGGGTGATTAGAGGGACAACACAGACGGATGGAAGGAAGGATTGGAGAAAAAGCTAGAGAAGACAGATTGAGATGGTTTGGACATGGTCAGAGGAGGGACAGTGATTATATTGGTAGAAGAATGATCCAAGAGATGGATCTACCAGGTAGAAGCAAAGAGCAATAACTTTTTGGGAGGCAGCAGAGATGGCCTATCAGTTAAAGAAGCGGATTTCAGGTTCTATCCATCAGCTGCCATTGAGCAAAGCACCGTCCTGACCCTATCTATTAAACTATTTCTAAACTCATCACCAGACGCAGGCAGTAGTGGCATAGTGGAACCAGACCCGGGTCCAGAGGGTTCCAGGTTCAAACCCACCAGCTGCCTCCTGTTTACCACTGAGATCCACTGACCTTGGCACTGTCCCCACTCACTGTTCTATAGGCACCCAAAGCTCCCCACCGTTCACTGGCGATGGGTTAAATACAGAGATCACATTTTGTTGTGTGTAGTGGTGTGAATCACAATGAGGAGGAGTTTCCTTTTTTTTTTGCTAGGAACCACTGCCAGAATGACTCAATTAGCTTCTTTGTTATATCACCAGCTGAGCTCTCCTGCCATTGTCTTTTTAGCATTATTGTGCAGAGTACGTGTGCAGAGTACAGCCCTCAGTACAGTAAATAACATGGTGTCTTATCCCTGCGTGACACTGTGAACTTCTGTTGACCAGCGGCGCCAAACATAAACCCCTGTGTCCTTGGTATGTTAATGCAAGTGCAACATTTAATTTATATCGCACTTTCTGTCTTTCACTGACCTGGTTACACTGCAATATAAGGGAGTGACAGAGAGTGATCTGGATAATGTATGTACTGCTTCTGTCAGATCCCACATGACGACATACAGCTCTCAACCACAGTAGTTGTAATAGTTCTATTTATGCCTCCTGGCTTTACACAATGATGCAGTGATTATTAGAAAATAAAGTCTCTGATGCAATTAAGTGAACAATCATTTTAAATATTAATAAATAGAAACCTGATCTTTGCTGATGCAAATCCAACTGTAGAGTGCAATACGTGGGGGCGTGAGTCTGCCTGTACTCAGTGTCTGTGAAGATTCTGTATTCAATATTTACATTGAGCTCAATGTAAATATTGTATGTATATAATTTGTGCAGTAAGTCTGAGAGATGGGTTCTGCATAGTGATATAGCTACGTTAAAAATCAGTTTTAACTTCCTCCATACTGTAAAGTAGTATAAGAAAGTATATAGATGAGTTAAGACTGGAGACTTCTCTACAATAAGGGTGTGAAAAAATGCCCTGGAACTAATAAGTAGAACTTTTTAGGTTTTGAGCAAAAGTTTACATCTCTTGTATATGTACTGAAAAGCTAGTGACTATGTTTCAGGAATGTTGGAGCTGCTGAAAGCAAAATAGAAGACTTTTAGAGAAAGTACGTAATTGCAGTAAAGCAGCAGCAAATCAATGGTGTGAAAATAGAGGTGGTGAGAAATAGTGTTTTTTTTGGTTTTTTTTTTTTTTTTTTTTGAGGGAGAGAAAAATGAAAAGCAATG